>JAMLFT010010763.1:0-11598 GCA_026544285.1 Pachyrhizus erosus
ATTAATAATTTTATATAAAATAAATTTTTTATTAAATTACCTCAATTTTTATATTATTCAATATCTTTTTATTAGATTATTTTATTATAAAATTTAATGAGGTATAAATTAATCTTTCCTGATGCACGTGTATATAAAACAAAAGGTTCTTCGTGTTATTAGAATTTCACAACGACACACATAATGGGTTATCTTTATATTGTATTATAATTTATAAGTATAACTATAATTATAATTTCTTCACTTATAAATGGGACATGATGTGCTAGACTGGTAGCTAGTGGTAACTTCATTACACTTTATACAAACTTATAAAATGATAAAATGGTATTCTTTTTTGTCCACAATTGTTGCAGGAGAGCATACTTATTTGGAAGTGACAGATAATTTATCAAACACCAAAAGAGGTCCAATAAAAGTGGTGATTGAAGTGAGTTTTAGAGCTGAATTCGAGATGGCACGGGCTAACGAAGAATACAACCAATTAATTAACCGATTACCGGAAGTATTTGTTGGGAAACCAGAGAGATTAAGAGCATTAGTTAAGATAATGTGCTCTGCTGCTAAAAAATGCATGAAGGAGAAAAAAATGCATATTGGACCATGGAGGAAACACAAGTACATGCAAGCTAAGTGGTTCAGCACGTGCGAAAGATCCACAATAGAACAAATGCCGATAATGAACTCTACCCGCCAGTCAAAACCTAAGGCTTCAATGCTCACTTTTGATTTATTAGATAACATTCCCCAGTTGCACTGTACTACAGTTGAGGTCGTGTGATCTTGGTAATTATGTTTTCATGTCATAATATTATGTAGTTATGTTAAATTACTGTAAAAACTAGTAAGTTAATATGATGCTCATGATTTTTCTTCTTTTTTTTTTTTTATCATGATATTCACCGATTTTATTAATAATTATTCTTCATTTAGAAATTAACTAATTAGATGAGATTTTCACTTTCAACTATAATTTTTCTATGCATAAGACTTACACCTCCATTCGTGTTTAAGATTTCTAAATTAATTCCATTATGATCGAAGACGTATAGGTGATTGTGGTTTTTCAGTTTAACCTGTATCAAATAAAAAGAAAATTATTAGATCAACTATTAATTTAATATGGAAAATTAAAAATTCTTAGAAAAATATAAGACCTCGTTTGACACACTATTATTTTATTTATTTATTTTCATTTTCATGACCTTTTATCATTTCTGACAAATCATAATTGTGTGGAGAACAACATGCTATGGTGGTATCAACTAAAAAAATCTATTACAACAACCATAACAAGAAACCTAATTTCAATGGCTAAGGAAAAGCACAAAATACTTTTTATTCATAATAATTATCAGGAAATACCAATCCGTGCCAATGTTATCACAGCAGTGAAATGGATAAGCATCATAATGTTATTCATTTGAATGTAAACGACCATATGTGAGTTGTATAATATGGAGGTAAAAAAAATAGCTTTTATGTGTGAAATCATTTTAGTATGGAGGAGTGGACTTTATTAGGATACTCTTAGGATATTTTTAAAGACCCTAAGGATCCTCTTATGTCCCTCTCTTCTTAAAGTATTCCCACACTAAATTTTTCGGGCTGGTCACAAGTGGCTTCTTCAGGGCTTGAACTCCTCTTCCAAGAAGCACATCTTTAGCTTGTCACTGACCCATCTCTATTGTGAGTCTTGAATTAGGGCTGATGCAGGTTCTTTGGCCCAACAAGTTTTACATTTTTGTTCAATCATATAACATAAAAATAATAATAAAAATTTAAAACTTGTTTCTTCCTGGATTCTCTTTAAAACCCAACATCGGTCAAAAATAGGAATAACAAAATATCTCTTATTTTACATGTAAAAAATATATATTAGATATAATGAACATTAACATTAGAATAAAGTTATATAATTAGAGTTAAATGATAACATATAATTTTAATTATTCCAAATTTTTTATATATTAAATGAGAGCATGTGTTCGATAATGCAACACATGAATTGATTCTCGAATTTATATAAAATAATTTAAACTTAAATATACTTTGATTTCATAAGTATTATAATTATATGATTTTGATTTACCTATTTTTAATTTAGTAATTTTTGTCGACATGTAAATTTTTAATTAAAATATCAATTTTTGTTGATATGACATTTAAAGATGAAATGATACTGTGATGTGGTGTTGATAAATAAGATTGACATGATGACATGATACTAATGTGACAGATAACACAAATGTTAATGTGTCAACAACATCACATGTGATATGTAAAAATAAAAAATAAATTATTATAATGTTAAATATAAGATTAAAATCTCTTACCTTAACCTCCAACAACGATGTTTAATCACTTCGTTATTATATTTCATCAACATATAAATAAAAGTTAGAATATATATATATATATATATATCTTCAATGAGAATCAAAATTGCACATATATTTATTATTATTATATAAATATATATATGGTATATATATATTCTATGTCATTTGCTAGTGTCATGTTAGTACAAATCATTAAATTTTTTAATGATAAATTGATGAAGTGACCAAAATTGCATAATTGTAATACTTAGAGGATCAAAATCACTCAATTCAAATTTAGGAGATCAAAATTACACAATTTGATACTTCATAGACTAAAAGTGTATTTAAGACAATAATTTATTTATATTTCTACATTATATTGACATAATTGTGATGCTTGAAGATTATTTTCTATTTATATACTTTAATTTAATCATATCACTATTCCACATTGGATTTCCAATACAATGAGGATAAAACATATTTAGTGTGAATTTTACAAGGTTAGACATTTATGAGTGATTTGATAACGACTTGATTGTAAGTGACTTGATATGCTCATTAATAATCATTAGGGTAAGTTTTGATATCATATTAGATTTTGAGTTTAGACCTAATTTAACCTACAAATTTATTTGTAAAGATAAGGTTATCCCCTATTTATATAAAGTATGTTCAAATAAATTTATCTTGAAATACTTTTAAGAGAAAAAATAAAATAAAAAACTAAAATGAACTTCTTTATAAACTAAAATTAGTGTATGCATAAAGTAACTTGCAAAAGTTCTCTCATATTTTAAAAAATTATATCAATAGTTGAATCAATAAATGTTTAATATTTTTAATTAAATAATCAATTAAATAAAATATTAATTTAGGTTTATATCAAATTTGATGTGTCACAGAGTATCAACAAAATGATTATATGAAAAAAAAGGAGTATTAGAAGTTATCTTGGTTTCAAGAATAAGGAATTAACTTTATAATACCTCTTTTTTATTTCAATTTTATCTAAGACAAAATATTATAATTCAATGGAAAGCATAGACTAATAATGTTGAAAAAACCACCTTTATATATACTTATATAAAACATAGATAATTAAATTTTAAAATAACAATAATAATATAAGTTCAAGAAGAAGAACAAAAAATAGCGACAAGGAACACGTAAGTAATTGATGTTGTTAAAAGAAACCTTATATATAAAATTATCAATGTTTTAAAACTGTATCGACCGTTAAATTGGTAAAGATATGCTTTTTTTTGGGTACATGGAATAAAAGAAACAAGAAAACAAAAAAAAATAACATCTTAATAAGTTAATTCCTTTTTTTGTAAAAAAAAAAAAGCAGCAGCAGCTAATTTTCATAGTGTCTGCTAAGAGAAGTCTCTGCACAACCTCCTGCACCTTATACATGATTTGGAACCCCACTTCAGAATTGGGGCCAAACTTTGACAAATAGTTCAGCCACTAGCTTCCTTCCTTCAAGGAATGGTGGATTTTCACATTCCATGAATGAGCACTCATCTCTTTAATAAACGCAATAGTAGTTGCAAATCTAAATTGCTAAAGATACTAGTTTTATATTTGTGTGTAAAATAAACTAGCAAACAAATAAAGTAATATAATAAAGAATAACAGTATATTCAATTTCAATTGATGTAATATTTTTAAATTAAAAATGTATTTCAATACTGTATAATATTAAATTTTGTTATAGTAAAACTGTTGTTTATTGCAATTAATTAAAGTAAATGTTAATCCCTACAAATTGATTACTTAGGTAGATCAAGTAATAAAACTACTAATTGAAAAGTAGTGGCTTAACAATTTTTTTTTTTTAAAAAAGTCTTACATTTCAAAAAAAAAATCTGATTCATAATGAGCTGAACTGAGTTACAAGGCTGAGATGGGTTCAGAAGTAACTATAATGGCAAATGAGTCTAATTTAGGAAGCTAATTGTCTTTGTCTATAGTTGATGAAGCCTCTAATATAAAAGCTAATCAGCTGATGGATATATTAGTGGGTCAAAAAGCTTACTAAATAAAAGATATGTTAGTAAAAGTTAAGAGCATTGGAAATGTTCTTCATATAATCATGTA
This sequence comes from Pachyrhizus erosus, assembly GCA_026544285.1. Classification (NCBI taxonomy): domain Eukaryota; kingdom Viridiplantae; phylum Streptophyta; class Magnoliopsida; order Fabales; family Fabaceae; genus Pachyrhizus; species Pachyrhizus erosus. The sequence continues at coordinate 4,431 of JAMLFT010010763.1, forward strand.
ACTTCATTTTTAAGAAATTTAATTGTTTTTTTAATGAATTTTTTTATTAATAAATTATTTAATTCTTAAATATTTTATTTTTTTATATTTAATATAACAGTTAAACAACTCACAAATAATAATTACTTATATAAATAATTCTTTCTAATTTTAAACAATTCAAAATTATATAATACATCAAAATAATATTTGATATAAATTCATACAATAATTTATATAATCTTATTTTTTTATATTTTTATTATTATTATAACTTGTAATGAAATATATATTGGAGAGAAATAAATACAAAAAATATTATTATATAAACTATTATATGAATTAATATATAAATAATATTTTTCTTTTTAAAATTTGGCTAAATTGCAAAGTACACTTCTCAAGGTAATTTTTCCTAATTTGAACAGTTTTTTTTTTAGAAAAAAAAAAAAAAAAGCTAAAGAGCCATTCAACTCTCACAAAGGGGAATGGGAAAAAAAAAGAGAGGGGGAAATTATTAGGTTAAAAGATTTTACTCTATTTTCCTGAGCGTTTTTTTAATCTCAATTTCATATCTGCTTTTAATTTATGTTTGGATGGTGATTGGTTTAACAGAATATAATTTTGAGTTGCATTTCGATTTGTGCGGGCATTTTGAGTAAAATGTAGCTTTGTGTTTGTTTTTCAGTTTTTGGGCCTCACGATCGTAATGCTAGTGATCTTAGACGTTAAACTAGGCAATTGATATTTATATTTTTAAATATTATTAATATATTTTTATAAAATATTTATATAAAATATTAAAAATTTTAATATTTTAAAAAATATTTTTCAGACGTGTTAAAAAAATTTACTTTTTAGAAAATACTTTTTAAAATATATTAAAAAAATTATTTTCTAAAAGTCAATTTTAAAAAATAAAAATGAGATATTAAATATTTTTAAATTGTTTTACATTTATTATGTCTTGATATATTTATTTTCTTGATTTCTTTAAAAAAAAATTAAAAATAAAATATAAAATCTTTCAAGTGAAATAACTATTAAAATTATGTTTTATTTATTAGTGAAATTTTTTCTTTGATAAACAAGTAAAATTTAGATTATTTAAAATTTTGCAAAGATTATCTATTGAAAGTAGGTATTATGTTGTTTATCTTAGAATCTAGTTTTTAGAATGTTAAATTTTTTATACTTCTAAAAAATATTTTTTAAAAAAGATATATTAATATTATTAAAAAAATATAAATAACAATTGCCCTAAATAGTGTGATTCACCAGTCTTGCTTAATGTCCCTACTCGTTAGGATTTCTAAAAATATTGGAGTTATTGCTTGGAGCATGAATTAGAATCACTGTACATAAATTTCAAATTAAAATTTACTCTGAAACGTGTGAATCAACTGAAACAATATTATTCTAGTAAGTGATTTGCAGTTCGATTTTTTTTATTAGTTAGAATTAAATTTAGACATCAGAAGATTTTACAATACTTCACATATACTATTCATCTAATTTAGGTTTTCTTAATTCAAATATCTATATATAATTCCATTAAATACTTAATAAAAAGAAACATTTAACGCTTATAATGTTTTTATCCCACTTGAATGAAATTATCTTCTATAAAAAATATTTATCCTCACTAAAAAAATGAATTGGTTGTATATAAAAAGGGTTATTTTATTGAAGTTGTTTTTTAGCATCAATAAATTAATTTAGTAATGGTACATTATGAAAATAAAGTTCTTTTTAAACATCAATAAAAAAATTTGGTAATTGTACATTATCAGTTTAAGTTTAAATGTTTTTAGAAATAGTAATAATATGAATTGCTAGTGATAATTATTTTGAATCTCTTTCGCTATTTGGTTATTACAAAAGCTAGTGGTTTTTAGTGATAACTTTTTTGAATTTCCTTCTATTTAATTATTGTGAAAATCTTGTCCAATTAAATATTTTCTAAATAATAATAATATTATTATTATAGAATATTATTATGAAAACCTTAGCTTGTTATCGATAACCATTACAAATTAACTTCTTACTTAGTTATTGCAAAAAACTATTTCTAAAAATATTTTCATAAAATGATAAATAAAGTAAAACAAAAAGGGTTGTTAACGGTAATAATTATAATTTTATATTCACTTCCTATTTATATATCTGAGAAAATTTTGGAGAATGTTTTGAATTATGACTTGGTGATCCCCACCTAATAAAAAAATCAATGACCTTTTCTATGTGTTTTCATAAAACTCTTTCTTCATATTTTCTTAAAACAAAAAAAAGTAATAACACTGGTGGCATTTGATACGGGTGACGTTTTTAGTTTATTGAAAATTTTAAATTAAGAATTTGATTTTTCATGTTTTATATCTATTTTTTTACAAAAAAAAAATTCATGAAAGAGGTCAGAATTACTTTTTCAAATTAATTTTTTTTATAATAAAAGTATCACGTTATTTTTATTAAATTATTTAATATAATAAATAATTAAAGTAATTGATAAAAGTACTTTTGGACATGTATAAGTTTTAAAATTCACTTCTAAAACATATTTTTTATAATGTTAAAGTTTTTATATTTTTATAAAATATTTTTTGAAATATGTTAAAATTTTAATATTCTAAAAAGTAATTTAAAAAAAATATTTTTATTAAAAAATATAAAAAAAGATATATTAATAAAAATAGAAGTATAAATAAGAATTACTTATATTTTATTACACCAAAAAATCACCTATATTTTATTATTGATTTGAATATGAATTTAGTCTCTAAATTTTTTTTTTTTTTAATTTTGATCCTTTAAAAAAATTATTTTATTTTTTTATTTTTTATTTTAGTCATTACTATCAAATAATTTTTTAGTTTTAGTCTTGTTATACTTTAAATGATTGTGTAACATTAACATTAACAATCTAATAATTTATCATATCATTAAATAATTTTTATCAAATTATATTTTTAAATATTTTATTAACTAGTTTAACGTTATTAATAATTTTAAATAAATAAGAATTTAAAAATATAATTTACTAAATAAATTACACATAATTATCCTATTATATATTTAAAAACATGATTAGTCACTAAACCGTTAAAGTCTATATTATAATATTATTTAAAAACTAAAGCTAAAACAAAAAGAAATCAACTTTAAAAAATTAAAATATTTTATTTATTTATTTAAAAATCAAATTAATATTTAACTCTTTATTATTTCATGAGTTCAATCTAACCCATGGCATTGATCAGACTGAGCCAAATTGCCTAATCTGACTTTTTCTATTGACTGTTTGCACTAGTCAATTGAGTGGAATTCTATTTGCCACCAAATATATATGAGACTTCACAAATTTATTTTCTATTCTATCTCTCGTAAAAGGACATCCCTAACTACTCTTATGGGCAGCTAAGTCTACACTCCTTGAAGACTAACGAGTGAGAATAATCTTCTTTACGACTTTATTATTCTATAATATCCATATCATATATAGCAGAATTCTATATCATAAAGAATTGCATGCCATTCTTTCTGGGAAAATTACTTCTTTCAGTCATAATTAACCTTTCGTGAAAACACACCTATTCTTAGCAAAGGTTTTATTTGTTTATTTTAATCGCCCCTTCAATAATCTCCACTAAGTGTCATCATTTAATCAATGAGGAATAAGCACTTAGGACAAGAACAACTTCATTTTTATACCATTGTATGATATTTGATCGTTCTTTTTATTCCATACCTAAATGATACATTGTATGAGAAACAAAAGGAATACTTACAAGACTTCGTTTTAGAACTACCACGCTACATTGACTTGTAAATCGCACAAACCTAAGAAGCACGAAAATAATTAAATTAACATTGATTAGATACGCTTGAGTGGAAAGCATAAGCCTAATTAAGCCACGCTAAGGATCTTAACTAGAATGACTAGAATATTTTTATCCAAAGAGAGAAATATCTTCTTAAAAAACCTAAATCAAAACTAGGTAGTTTTCCACTGTCATACAAAACCGTACCTTACGCGTATGTGTTTTTGATTGGTTTATGGTTGGTAAACAGTGATCTTGTTCCCCCAGTAGGTAAATATCAACTTACTGTGGATAATTATTTACTAATATAACAAGTTTGAGAAATAACTGCAGCTAGAGGTAGGTATACGCGTTTGTGTTCCACTGATGGATTTCCGTATATTGGGGCTTGTATAAGTATACATTTTTTTATAAGAAATAATCCTATTGGAATAGATCATGATAATTTTTTTTTTAAAAAAATATTTGACCAAGTTATATACTCAATGATTAATTTTTAAAATATTCACTAAATTAAAATAATTTTACATCGATTAATTTATATTGGTCGACGGTGATACTCATAAGTTAATTTGAAACAAATGAAATATAGTTAATTTGATTCTATGTTGATGCAAACTGGGTCGGAAAACTGATTAGTTGAACAAATTTAATCTATATAAATTTATAAACTAATTTTAGAATTCAAATTCGAAAATACTGATTAAGCAAAAATTACTCTACGTTAGTTAGTATATGCGTTTGGTGGTGGGGCTCATGCATGTTAATTTGGACCGAACAAAATATAGTTAACTTGACTATAAGTTTATGCAAATTAGCTTACCAAACTTGTTGGTTAAACAAATTTAATCTATGAATTTATAAATTAACTTATTTGTTGACACAAAAGAATAGCATATGTCAATGTTAAAAGGCTCCACACTATATAACGGTACATGAAACTATTTTTAAATTCGAATACATAATCAACTAATTATCAAAGCACAACTCTAGTGTTGTACTAAATCTTACCCTCTAATTCTTTTCATATAAACAAAATGCAATTTATTATTTAACCATTTTTAAAGAATAAAAGAAATCATTTCATACTCGCCATAGACCACTTGGGTCAACTTACAAATAAAAACTTTGCAAATAAAATAAAATCAACAAGTATGAGGAAATCCTATTTAATCACTTAAGAAGAATAGGCCAATTTGGTTGCATAACTCCGGCAACCCCATCATTTTCTTGGTTAAGTATGAACTTATTTGGATTAGGAATGGAAAAATAAAAATTGAATCGTTGGATAAATTTAGCATACATTATTATATTTGGATAGCTTAATGGGTAAATACAGATAAAGTAGATGATTTTTATCTATCTATTTATTAAAGAGATAGATAATAAAGTATTTAGACACATAAGAATGTGTAATTTAAAAGTACTTAAATGTTTCTCTCAACAACATATGTAACGTCTCTTTTTATTTACTTTTAATAATTAAAAAATTATATTTGAATAGTTTTAGTGTAGGTAAACTTAAACTTAATTCATCAGGGGAATTACATTTTAACAACAACATAACCATTCATTTAGAATTTTTATCACTTACTTAAATAAGATAAAGAAAGTCATACAATGTATTATTATTACATCATTATGATATCCATGATACTTGAACAAAACATCTTCTTGACTAATTTCCAAGACTAATATGATTTAGTCAAATCCTTTCGAAAGATCTTCCTTTTCTGTGGAGTCCTCTCTTCTGTCTGGATCATTAGCTTGTACTGATCCCATGAAGGATTTTGGAGGTTGAGGAGTCTGTGGTCGTCTTCATGTGGCTGGGATTTCGGTGAATCTAGGTGGCGGGGTTTGGAATAAGACTATGGGTAGATCAACATGATGAAATTGCCAAGGTACTATGACATTAGTTGGTCTGAAAGCGAACCAAACATATCCCACAAAAGTATCATCACCTTGGACTCTATCCTAGGTCCATATTCCTTCTAAGGGTAGGATAGGATTGTCAAATGAAATAGTGGTTGAAATTCATCTGCCAATTGAGTCTGAAAAAATAAGAAAGATGTAAAAGTAAGTCATCAATCCTTGGGTACACACATACAATTGAAGGTATTTTATCTAACGTAATCCTTCATCTTACTCTTTGTGCCTAATTAAGAATTTTACTAACTTTAAGGTCCTTCGCAGTCTCCAATACTACTAACTCTAGGAGGCATTATGCAAGTGTATCATTATTAATCCAAGTTACAATCTTTGATTGACAATCAGAAGTACATATCCTGCTTGGTACTCGGTCTAGGATACCCTAAACCGAATCTTGGTAATACTTCGCTTTGTCGAGGACGCCAAGTCAATTATGTGACATCCTCTTTACTCTGAGTGATTCACAACTTGACACCTTATCTACCCCCAAGGTCTCACCAGATTTATGTACATTCCTCAAGTACCTTTTATGGTCAACCATTGCATTCCTCATTTTTAGTTCTCATTCGTTAAGGTTTTCAGTTCATTTTTTCTTCCTTATTTCTCCTGCCATCTCCACTATCTATGTTATCTTGGTACAAATTCAGGTATCCATCGTTATATTGCAATCCCTTTAGACTATGTGATCCTTGTTTGAGCATTTTTCAATTCATCATCTACCCTAGGGTTGTCACTATCTTAGATGGATAGTCATAAGGAATACCTACCTTCCACTAACAGTGGAGGTATGAAATCACATTTACATCATTAATCCAAGACAATTAAATACAAAATCAAGAATCACAATAATCAACAGTATATATTATGTTCACATAATCAGACAGGAGCAAAATGGTCATTTTACACTTTTCTTTCCACAATTTCTTTCTTATCTTTAAATTTATGGGAAATAATCAAGTGTAGGAGGCTTTGAGTTTCCCTTAGTCATAGTTAGGAAATTTTACTGAAAAAAGGGTATTTTTCAGGAATTTTTTTAAGAAGGGTATTTTGGTCATTTTGTAAAAATATGAATTGCTAAGGGTTTCTTTTCACAATCCAACTCAAGGTATATTATTTAGGTTTCTAGTATATTTAAAATATTTTTCCTGAGTTCAAGAGATCCAAACAGAAATAAAAATTAATTTTTATATGGTAAAGGTATTTTGGTCATTTTGTACAAATTTGTCATTTCAGGGAATTTCCCTTATTTTTTTATGAAGATATCTAATATTGCTAAAGGATTTAGAATATTTTTCCTGGGATTAGAATGACCTAGAATGATAAAAATTTTCATTTTTATATTCTAAGAGTATTTTGGTCATTTTGAAAATAACAATTTATTTTTAAGGATTTTTAAGTTTCTAAGGTGGTGAAAATACCTTAGGTTTATTTATAAACAT
>JAMLFT010010764.1:0-11598 GCA_026544285.1 Pachyrhizus erosus
AAACTTTAATAATTTTACAAGTAGACATCCTAATTTTAATTTTATATTAATTGATTCTTAAAATTGATCTCTTTTATAAATAATCATTTATAGATTAAACTAATAACAAAGAATAAATCTTAATAGTTTATTTATTTTAAATTTTAGTATTTTGTTAGTTTTATTTTTATAAATTATTTTTTAAACATTAAAGCATAATAAAATTTAGAATTAAAAATATCAAATAAATACTTTTTGGCTGTTTTTTATTTTCTTTTTCCTAAATTTATGTTTTGTTGTATTTTAATATATCAAGAAATACATTTTAACAAAAAAAAAGAAATTAGTGATGGATTGATATTTAAAATTAATAATTTAACTCTGTTATATAAAAAAATAAAATTTAAGAGTAAATTAAAATTCAAATATTTGTTTATAAAATAGGTAAAATTTAATGATCAATTAAAATAAAATTAAAATCTATTGTGTCTATTTATAAATAAGATAAAATATAAAGATTAATTAGAATAAAATTAAAAATTAAAATAATTATTTATAAAAGAGATAAAATTTAGAAAAATTAAATATTATTATAAATAAGTCGTGATATTTAGATGGTACATTTATATTTAATAGATGTTAAAATTAAATACCTTTTTAATATATTTTTTCAAATTTTAATACTATTCTCTTAGACGTGTGTGCAATTTGGTCTGAATGACAGTTATGATTTATTATTTATTTTAGCAGAATTGTAATTAATGACAAATGTTCAATTACACAAAATAATTTTTGTAAAGCATATAAAGTTATAAACATTAGTAAAATGTGATTAATTTCCTAATCCCATTTACGAATTATTTTAACTTATTATCAGATTATTCATTATATAAAGAAATTAGTCATGGAACATTTTTGCCAAAAAGATAAAAAGTCACGGGAGATGCCAACTTTTGAAGAGGTTGTATGTCACGTTAGAGATAGAATCCACCCACTAATGCCTTTTTGAATGGTTTTCTTCGTGGACTTAAAAAGTAAACAATTTTATAAAATATACAATTAGTAAGTGATAATTCAAAGGAAATGAGTATAATAGAAAGGATTAATCTTCTATAATGTAACCAACTAAAGTTTAAATATTTTTTAAGAGATTATTTATATTTAGTTTTTATCATATTTTAAATAAAATTATCTTTAAAAAACTATTAAAAATAATTAGTAAATGATATTAATATTTTTTAAAACAATATATATTAACAAATTAAATCATTTTAAAAAGTTAAAAGTTTGGTCTTCTTTACCTTTCAACTTTTATAAAACAAATATTTCTTTTGCTTTTATATGGAGTTACCGAGAGTCGGTATATGGCTATTAAAGTCACTAGATATAATATTTCTATTATGCATGTTTGTTTAAATATGAGAAGAATATTTTTAATATATAAATTAAAAGATTATTTTATTAATTAATATTTTAATATACTGTTAGCAAAAGACAAATTATCATATATGATAATAAATCTGTTGATTTTTATTAAAATTGTTTTAAAAATCATATCAAATATAATTTTTTATTGATTTATAATATAAAATTGTTTCATGTATCAGTACATGATTATTAAATTTATTTTAATAAATGATTTATTACAAACATTATTTTTAGTGTAACATCCATATTTTTTTTATTAACATTAGCCATAAGGATTGTCAGTTTTTAGGACAATGATGGTTAAAAATGAAATGCGTGGACATAATTCATTAAATATTTTATCATAAACTATATATTAAATTTCATAACATATTTTTCATCAAGCTCAACAATACGTGATATTTTTAAGAGAAAAACTAAAACAAATAAAAAAAATTAGAAATTTTCTTTTTTAAAATATCTCTAAAATTTTGACAAAAGCTATTATTTATTTCATTAAACATGTGTTCACTCAAACACTCAAAAAAAATATCTATCAATATTTGAAATCTACTGTAATTCAATGCACCTATTGATCATAGTAGTGATGTAATATGTACAGCTATAAATAAAAAATATAAGATGATATATATAAAATAAATATAATTTTATATTTTTCAGTAATATAAAAAATTAATAAAATTATTAATGTTTTATATACATACAAAAAATTACTATTTATTTATTTATTTGTGCATCACAGGATTCCATATTCTAGTTAATGTATATATTGTTTAATTAAATAGTACAAGATGTAAAAAATCACTTTTATAAATATCAATATAATAAATTCTGGTGACACAAAAGAAAAACAAATCCATAATATCATAATATTTAAATTTGAAGTATTATATTTTCCTATAATCCATGTAAGATTTGTGTTACTTTTATTATATTTTTTTATTTATTGTATATAGAACAATATGGTTAAGTTTATTTAATATATAAAATATCTTATAAGTTATACAAGACACATGTTTGTAATTTTTATTTGATTATTTTGAGTAAAAAATACTCAATTTATTGTAATTAAATATATAAAATACTTAAATATTTTTTAAAAGTATTTCTATTTTTGCTACTGTGTTTTTATAATCATTTTGCTAATTGTTTTCGTTCTTCAATCTTTTTTATTCCTTCTTGTCTTCGCCATAAGCAGTAATTCGTTAATTGTGATAGAATGTCACGTTAACAGTTCATATTGCATGACATGTTAGGTTTATTTGGAGTATTTTTTGTTTTCAAAATTTTAAAAATTAAAATTAATTTTAATTTTAAGTTTTTAATTTTTTTTAAAAAAATTATAAATTGAAAGTGAATAAAATGAATCAATTATTATATTTTATCTTGTTTTATTATAAAATAATATAATATAAAAATTATCAATAAATAAAAATAATTAAACCTGATTAAAAATAATAAAAACAGTAAAAAATATATAAATTTTTACAAGAAAAATTATTATATTAAAACTATACAAATAATAATAAAATAACATAATTATGATAACAAAAATAAAAATATATAACATTAATGTTTTTATAACTCATGTTTAATTTTTATTAAAAAAATATACATGAATAAATAATAATAATATCATTAAAAAATATGAATATGATAATAATAAATAATAATATTTATGATAATAGGTGGAATAGTAATAATAATAATGACGTTAATGATAATGATGATGTTAATAATAACATTGATGGTAGTGGTGATGAAATAGTGACAACAATGTTAATAGGTAGTAGTGTTAATAATTGTTGTGATAAGATAATAACAATCAAAATATTCATTGTTAAACATAGTGAAAAAAAAAATTAAAATCATAATTTTTTATTTAAAAAATAAATATAAAAAATTTAAAATTAAGTTAAAAAATATTTAAGCTTTATTTTTGTTAAACATATTTTTTTAAAATTTAAATTTAAAAATTAAAATAATACCTAAATAACTCATTAGACAATGACGTCATTAACATGTGTCACCTAATTAATAAATAATATTTTTTTATTTTAATCCTATAAATATATTCTCATTTTAAAAAAAAATAAAAATAAAAATATAACTATTTTAAAATATATATATATATATATATATATATATATATACAAAAGACAAAAAGGTTAAAAATTATAATTTTAGTCTTAAATTTTTTAATAAATTTTACAAATATAAAAAGTCATACATTAATCAAATATATATTACATTTAGTAAAAATATCTAATAATATTTAATCATACCTGCTTTTGTGTATATTTGAATGAAAGAAAAGAAAATAGAGAAACTTAAAATATGAAAAAAAAATATTTAGTTGCAGAGAAGATAAAGAGAAAAAATTAAGAATCAAAAATTTTAAATTTTTTTTATTTTTTTTTAATATAAATTTATTTTTTTTTATTTTTATTTATTTTTAATAAAATGTTTCACAATTAATTTTAGAGTTTAACAGTGATATGTTGATAATATAAAATAATTTTATATAATCATTAATATGATTTTTAAAATAATTACTATAAAAATAATTAAATTTATCATATATAATAATTTGTAATTAGATGATATTATAAAATGGTTTTATATTATTAGTATGTAACATTTTTTCTGTTATTTTTATAATGGAATTTATTTGTGGCTAAAATATATAAAGTTTATTCAAGATATCCAACGCTTCTCCGTGGTGCAAAATAAATCTCAATTGTTTACCATTACTGATTTATCATTAAAATAAATGAATCCTTAGCTACCAAGAAAAACAAAGAACCCGATTTACGTTGTGAAAGGTACAGAGAATTGGTTTGCAGTCCTAACTTCTATCATTCTGTTTGAGATAGAGATCGTGTAATTTGTTTTCCTCTAGATAAACTTATAGATTGGTAGAAGAAAAAAAAATTAAATGAAAAATATTCTATAAAGTAACTTATATATAAATTAAACTTAATTATGAAAAAAACTTAATTCATTTTCTATTCTGTAAGGGTATAAATATTTATTTTAAAGATGATCCAAACTAAAACTTAGTCAAAATCTAGTAGTTGGATTGGGAAGATGCTAAAAGAGTACAACTGTACAAGGAGTGTATTTGTCCAGCATTGAACGTAAGGAAGCAAGGAAGAGAGTGATACAAATGGCGGAAAAAAATATAGGATGACAACAACATATTGATGAATATCACAAATAAAGGATGAAAGAAATATGCTAGTTTGTACCAACAGGATGTGTGACTTTTCCTGCAATATTCTCTTCAATTTTTACATATATATATATATATAAAGGAACATGCTAGTTTTACAATTGTAAATTAAATATTACTATAAAATAACGAAAAACACATTTTAATTTGCACGGTCATGAATTATGTTTGTGCAACGTCCAACCGTGCATTACGAGAGAGAATGAATGGTTAATTGGTTATGAAACCCAACAACTCAACTGCTTCTGCGGTTCTGCTTTATCTACAGTTTCGGAATTCCACAGCAAATTCAACACTCCATGACGGATCTTCATTTTGTAGTTATCGCAAAGGGTGATTGGATGGACGATTCTTGTGAAACTGCTGCAAGTTGGACTTGCTCAAAAGCCATGGGATGGATGATTCTTGTGCAGACTCTATATTGTTTATCATTTTATATTACCTTACAGTTGGGAATTAACTGCAACTTGGAACATGTTTTGAAAAGAGGATTCTTCTTTATTCATTTTTTTATTAAGTATTTTTTTAATCAAATATATAATTTTTTTTTATTCTTTTATGTATTTATCTTAATTATTTTTTTTAAAAATAATTTTTTTTACTTTTTAAGAATCAGCTTCTTAGAAAAACACTTATTCAAATTTTTTTTAAAAAAAAATTTAAACAAACTGTCCAAAATGTGGTTATGTAATTGTAGTTTGAGATATAGCTTAAGAATCTCATGAAGGTATTTCGGTAAAAAAGTGTTGTTGTAAATTGTAATAGGCTGGATCATGATTTGCTAAACCACATAAATTAATGGGTTCAGTGTTGTTAACATAATTTTTATTTTTAATAATTATTAGAACATTCATTTTTATTTTTATATCATAGTGTATGTATTTTATAAGAAATTAAAATTTTCACAGAACAAAATTACATAATACTAATTACTAGACTAGCATCATCCTAATAAAAAAAATTAAATTATTTATATAAATTAAATTAAATTTTTATTATTATCACTATATAAATTATTTTTTATAAAATTAATTATTTTTATAATATTTACATATACGATGACATCAAAATCGTTCTTACCAATTTACCTAAAAATTAACTATGATGTACCTAAAAATAGTGTGGGATATGTGATTTCCCACTAATCTTGTATGCTTGAATCCATACCTCTTATCAAGTTCTTAAGAAAACTCAAAATACAAAGTGATTTATAGAAGATTTCAAAACATCCAAAATCAAATAAAGCAAATATAAGAAAAAAGAAGAAAATTTCATGGATCACAATCATCTCTTATGTGCACACTACTATAATTGAGAGCACAGTGACAAAGACAGGAATTAGAAAAAACGTCCCATGAGCCCGAAAATTATAAGAAAAAAAATGTTGCATTGACAGTGAAAGCCACACAGTCCACTATGCAAGTTCCACGCAAAACACATAACAAAAAAAGTGGTATCGACCATTGAATTAACAGATTGAATAGAACCTGTTAAAATAAGGTAATCGGCTACATTTAGTCAATTCAAGATAATAACAACCGCTATAGCGATCCCCACAAGAATTGGGATAGAGCAAAAAAAGAATCTTAACCACCTCTAACCAAGGATCCTTGTCATCATTTACTTTTAAGCTAACAAACATTTTAAGGCATCGTCACCTTCTAACTCTCACCCATCGATCTAAGCTTGGAACCATTCCAGTCTAAGCATGGTCTTTGGAATATTTGCATAAACATACGCGCTTGAATTCGTAGGTATACTTGTGTATTATTAACACAGCACAGTGACAAGTACTAGATTTAGAAAAGTCTTGCAAGGCAGAAATTTATAACAGCATGCCGTTTGACAATAAAAATGGTCCTCCACTCCGTCCACTATGCAATTTTCTCCCATAATAGAAAATTAAGACTGTGTTTATATTGATGGAAAGGAATGGAATAAGACAAAATGAAATTGAATAATAGCAAGTTTCATTATTAGATCGTTTAACATGGGGTCAGGTCGGAACATTATATACATGCCTTAATTCATCCAATATTATATTCCTCTTTTCTTTAATTAAGGAGTACGAACCACAATTATTTTTTCATTAGGAGTAATGCTACATCTTTGTACTACCATCTTACAAATTTTTCTACTACTTAATAGCTTACAAATATTAAACACTTTCAATACTTACTATCCAAGGAAATAAGAGGATGAAGTAGGAAGATTAAGAAAGTAAGTTCTACTCAATTTTATCCTGTTTTATTGTATTTTCCGTTAGATATTTAATCTTAACCAAAATGTGATATTGAACATTAAAATAACAAACTGAATAAGACCAGTTAATGAAGGTAACAGGTTAATGGCTGGCTACACATAGTAAACACAAAAACAACCCACAAGCAATCCCAATAGGAAAACATAATTCTGTGAGCAACATTTCAAGGAAAATATAACTGAACAGACGAGAACACATCCAACACTTGGTGAAAATGGCAAGAATGTATTAGCATTCTTACAAAAGATTATTGAAAGCTGTTACTGGAGATATCATCAATGTTTGCCCACCTTCTGAATGCACAGGGCACAAAATTCCTACCAGCCAAAAATCCAAATTTGGTCCTGAACATAGACAACCGGTTGTCGTTGTTGTTGCTGCTATTGCTGCTTGAAGGAGCGTCATCAACCATGGACATTTGCGTTGCATCCATTGGAGGAAACGCTGTGCTACTTTCCTGAGCCCCAACATCACTACCACTTCCATCCAAAGCCTCAACTTCACTGTAATCAATACTACACACCAAAGAACTCCTCCTCTCACGCAGCCACTCCACAACTTCACCAGTAACCCTTCTGCACTTCCTCACCTTGAGCTTAACCAAATTGGGGCACCCAGAAGCAAAAGCCGCAATCCCAGCATTCGACACGGGGCACCCCTTAATGCATAGCTTCCTAAGTGCCCCACATTTAGCCACAATGCTCTCAATTTCTGCATCACCAACCGAACAAATCCCACAAAGAGCGAACCTCTCCAAACCCTGGCAACCAGAAACAAGCGCCGCCAAACTCAAAGAGGTAGGATACATAGCAATCAGCACAAGCTCCTGCAAATTAGGACAGTGTTTGGCAACAGACAACAAGCCACTATCCCCAATCCTGTTAGTCCTCCACCCATCAATGTGTAGCTTCTTCAACATCTTACATCGCTCCGCCACTTCACAAAGCCCCACATCGGAACACTCGGGAGTTTTCACAAGGTGCAAAGACTCCAACCTCGAACACTTGGAAACCCCCAAAAGCCCCACATCGCTAACCTGAACCTTCTCCAGATGAATCTCAACCAACCCCGAATTCAACTTCCCAACACTTTCAAGTGTCACATCCCAATCCCCCAAACACCGAATCAGCTTCAACGTTTGAAGCTTCTTCGAACCAATTATTAACGGCGCGAAACTGTGGCCGTTAACGAGCTCCTTAAGGGAAATCGATTTCAACGAAGAGGAAGTGGCCGAAAGAGGAACCAATTCGGCGCCGCCACCATCGTTATCATTATCAACCCCTCGAAGCCTCTTAATAGAAATCTCTTCGAGAACCGTTGAGTGGTTAACGAAAGCGTAAACACCTTTAGCGCCAAAAGCGCACGACCCGCACGACAGCTTCTTCAGATTCTTGCAGTTCCTTGCAACGCCCGCCATTCCGAACTCCGTAACTTCCCTGCACCCGCGGAGCTTCAACCGAACCAGATTCCTGCATCGCAGCGAGATCAGAATCAAAGCATCGTCGTTTATGCTCGTAGACCTGCGGTCGCATCGCAGAGCCAGCTTCGTGACCGAGTCAAACCGCGAGAACAGAGACGGAGCGAAGTCAACCAAGTTCGCCTTAGCGTTTAGCGAAAGCCGTTGACGATTCTCGCCGTCAACGCGCAGCCACCTCCGGCACACGGAGGAGCAGCTTTTCCGATCGACGGAGGTTAAAAACTGAAAGATTCCAGCCAGGCACTCGTCAGGAATGTCGGTCGTGTAGTCGCGGCCACCACCGACGGATTGGTCGGAGAAATCAGCGTCGCAGTAGCCGAATCGGTCGGTGTTAAAAACTTCCCGGCGAGTCAGGTCCGGCGAAGAAAGGGGCGTGGACGGTGATTGACCCATTGGAGAAAAAAGATAATGTAAAACGAAAACGCAACGTTTTAGTGAGAGCTATGTGTGTACGCATCTATCTATGAATGCATTGAAGCGATTTATTTATCTTAGAGGATGGGCATTGAAGTTAGAGACACATATACATAGGTTTTTTCAATGTTTCACCCGTCAAAGGGTGAAGCGCGTGTCGTCTCAGCAACATGGAAGAGGGGGGGTGTTACCGTGTGGATTCGTGCACCGCAGTCAGGTACACACGCTAATGAGATTGCTTGCGTGTCATGTTGGGCGTTTTGTATAATATTAAATTAGGTTAGATGTTGTTGATGTTGTTATTTTGGTTTGGGCCTTGTCGATGGCGTTTTTGTTTATATGGAGAAATTGAGAGTGGGAGTGGGACTGCTTTTGGTGGGGACCACGTTGAAGGCCTTCGGCGTTCGAGAATCTATGGGTCTGTCTATCTTAACAATGATCATGGCTTGTTCCAAGAACCACACTGCCACGACTTTAATCCTCTCCAGTTATAAAAAAAAGTAGACAATGTCTAATTTTCACATCTCACCATCTATTTTTATTTTTTATATAAAATTAATATAATTAATCAACGGTTAAAATTTTATCTAGTTTTTTAAAATTTGAAAAAAGATGGTGACAACGAAAGTGGAAATTTTGACTTGGACCTGGTCCCTGGTCCCTGGTCCCTGGTCCCTGAGGTGCTTTACTTTTGCCAGGATGTTCTCATTTTGATTTCAGGTACTTTGAAAATAATAAGTTTTAGAGAATTTTGATTTCTTTCTTTTTTATTTTGGTAAGAGTATTTGTGAATTAAGATCAATTAAAATAAATTATTTCTGTTCAATTTTTTTATTTTTTATAAATAAAATTAAACTTGTATGATATAAATTGAGTTACGCATATAGAAATTAATAAGAACTTTAGAATAGTAAAAATAATAACTAAATAATTGTTCATAAATTATGTACTTATTTCTTATAAGTATTCTCTAGAACAATCATATTGTCTCACATAAACACGTCAATAAAAAGCTATACGTCATGAACAACAACAATAACTTCTTGAGCTTCCATCTATCATAGAGTGACTGTTATAAATAGAGTAATGAGTTGTTGTAGAACACTAAAATCAATTCGGGATCTTGTATTTCTTTAAATTATTATAGAGTCTAGCTTAGGTGATTAAATAGTATGTATAAATTATTATAAATTTGTTAGTATTAAGTTTAATTTTTACAAATAAAATAAATAAATAAACAAAAAAAATAGTGTTTATTTATCATGGATATTTTATTTATTAGTCCTTACATACAAATTTAACACACTAGTTTATTAGGTATCATTTAAAATATATATCAAGAGATGGTGATTTCCAAAACTCCAATTTGACTACTTAATAAAATTGAGATTACAAAAAAAACATATTAAGTCATTTTATGAATCATGACAATGCACAAATGTAAAAATATTTATTTTTAGTTATTTTATTTTTAAAAATTAATTTATAGTCTTTCAATTTATAAAATATATTAAAAGTGAATCAAATTATAAATTTTATTAATGATTTTAATTATTTTGATATAAAATAAAAATAATAGGATCAATTTGATTAAAATTAGGATTAATTTAATCAAAATTAGTATTAAAATTATTATAATTATTAACGGTATGTACAATTGAATTCACGTTTGATATATTTTGTAAAATGAGAAACAAAAATCAGTTATTGAAAATAAAAAAATAAAAAATAAATATTTTTATATTTATAGAAATTAAAAATATGTTTAATCCTAAAATATTTTTAATGAATCACAATAATAAATGACTCTTGTAAAAATTATAATGATACACAAATTGGGTGTAAGTAATTATTCAAAATAAAAAATATTAAAAATTATAGAGTTATTTAAAACAAGATTGACAGTAAAAATATATACTCAATAAAAAATATTAATTATAATTTCTTTTTTAAATTCTTTTAGTATCAATGTTACTTTAGTAATTCATTATGGTTTAGAGTGACATTACAAGTATGTCAAAGATAACTTCGATTATTTGATATAAGAAAAAAACAATTATTTGATTCAAGAGTTATTAAATTTTAAATCACAAATCCAAAACTCAAATAGAATATCATTAGATTTTATTAGTTTGGCTATTTCTAGATTTAAGTATATAAATGAAATCAAAACTTTTAGTTTTAAGTTTTGATATTAAAAAGTATAACAAGTTTTTAGTGTTGTGTAATTTTTAATATTTAAACTTAAATCATAAAAATTGATTTTCACTTTTTAGTTTATAATTCATTCGTCCATTTTTTTCTTAAAATAAATTTCTTTTTATTTTATCAACTTATTAACTAGTCAATTATTACAATGAGATGTAACTATAGTAATAAAAATAAAACAAAGATAATAATAATAATAATAAAAATAATAATAATAATAATAATAATAATAATAATTTAGTTATGATTATAATAAAAAGAATAAAAATGATAATTGTAGTGGTAAAAAGATAATAACAGTAATAATAATACTTATTATATTAATAACTAAAAATAAATGTGATTATAGTATAGATGATAACAATGATAATAATAATCATTATAATGGTGATGAAAATAATAATAATAATTATGGATTTTAAGAATATAAATAATAAGTAATAAATTGTGATGGTGTTATCAGGTGTAGGTTAACATCTTATTATTTTTTTAAAGAAAATGAATTTACTTTTATAATAAAAATCAAAATTAAAATTTTAATTTGAGAATTTTATTTAATAATATTTTAAAATTAAATTAAAAATCTATAGATCG
>JAMLFT010010765.1:0-11597 GCA_026544285.1 Pachyrhizus erosus
ATATAAACATAAAGTTGAACATATAACTCTTTTATTTAATATAAAGAAAATTTCCTTTCTACTTTTGCTTTAGGCCTCGTTCCGGTCCTGTACTTTATATATATAATTATGTGCATAATTAACTGAACATTTTTTATTAGGAATATTGATGAATTATCAAATGAAAAACAAAGCAACTATTTCAATATTCATTTTTACATAAATTAAGGATTTTTAATGCAGAAATTAAGGATATTTCCAACTTTTTTGATCATGCAAAATAAAGCAACAGAACAAGATTAACTCCTAACAGCCACAATGCCTAAGCTATCTGCCAAAATAAAAAGGAACATTCTGAGGAGGCTCCCTCCTTTGAAACCCAGAATCTAATGGCCTCGTTCATTTCCAATTAGTCCATCAAAACCAAAATCATCAAGATTATGATGATATTTCCAACTCATACTTAAAGCTTAATATCTTCGAAATTTTATTAAATCCCAAGTGTATGCTTAATTTTTAGTTGAACAAGGCAGAATTTTATGTTTTGTAATTTTTGTCTAAACTAAAATTTGGATATTATGAATAACTAGGCACACAAATGTTTATAAAAGACGGAATCTGAAAAACATTACTGATTAATCCCTCCCTCGTCAATTATTTTTTAAAAATTTGCGAATCCCATGTCTACAGTTAGGAAATAATTCTTTACGATATCAAAATTTATTTAAGAAATTAACTTGTTCTTTTATATACACAGGTATAAAAACTAGTAATCCAATTAGATTAATTTAGTGAGAATAATTTGGATAATTTATATGAAGTTATAGATTCTAATTTTATTATTTCTATTTAACACACAAAAATAAAAAGATGAATATAAAAATTAAATTCTTAACAAATATTTAAAAGACATGATTTACTGCTAACCATGCCACGCTATGTAGCTGTCAAATCATCTTTTAAGCCAAGCAAACAACAAGCTGTGATGCATTTCGACGAACATATTGAATTACATGGCATTAATGTAAATGAAATCACAGTACCTAACAGTTGTAATATTGCATGTGAATAATAATTAGGCAATAACTTTGTGTCTTTTTCATAATAGACTTGAACACAGTATTATTGCTGACCAAAATCTCAAGATTTTCCCTACCACTTAAATATTTATGGCTAACATTGAAATTTTATATCTATTTTTAAATTATAAATTTAAATTTTCACTTTTATTTACAAGATCTTTTTTCTCTTCTTCATTAACTCAATTTCTTCTCTCATATTAATAATATGTTGGGTAAATCATTCTAATAATTTGTAAGCTATTTTAACTAACTTATAAGTTAGTTTCATTAAAATATTTAATTTTATGTTTTATTTATAATTTTTGTTCTTTTAAAATACTATTATTTAAATTTGCTATAAATTTTAAATGCTGAATCTTCATACACTATATTAAATTCAAGATATCTTTCTTTTTTAAATTAAATGTTTTTAGGTTATTGTATAAAATTTTAACAAATAATTTGATTTTTAAAATTTAAATTGTCACATTATATTCATAGAGATGTTTTGAAAAAACTGCAAACAAAAAGGATCAAAAAGATAAAAACACACAAAAACAAACCATAAGAAAAATAATGAAACACAAAAGTCTATGTGGTTCAATATCTCTTACCTTCAATTATGGAAATCCTCTAATAGAAGTACTAGTAATTAAAACAAAATTACAAGTTTTATAATTTGTCCCAAGTTGTGTATCATCTTATAAATCAGAATGCCTCACTTAAAAGTCATAAAAAAAAATGATAAACACTTTCATAAAAGACTCTTAATATAAGTTATCACAAACACACACTCTTTTCTTAAATTCTGATTACAATGCTCCAACACTTCTCAAGACTCTAGTGCTAGGCAGTCTAATTACTCCATTTATAGAGGGGGCAATCTTGGTGGAGTCCACAAGACTCTAGTGGTAGGCAGGATAATTACTCCATTTATGGAGGGTGCAATCTTAGTGGAGTCCGTGGTACTCAAGATTAAATAAAATTGATGTATTCTACAAAAATGAGTTATTAATGTAGAGTGGTGCAAACTGCAAGATGCCTTTAAATGAAGAAAGGTTAGGTTAGAAGTAGCTTTGCTTACTAGTTATAGTAATTTATGACAAGTAGAGAAGGTGACTTACTCACTTTGATTGTTCAAGGAAGACAGAGTTTAAGGGTTGGGTGAAAAGTGTTTTAGTTTTACTCCTTATGGAAACTACGGAAAATTCAAAGGAGAGAATTTAAAGTAATTTCCTAAGTGCCAAAGCCATCCATTTTTAGTTTTTCTGTTGAAGAGTGCAGTAAAAGCACCTTTTTACTTCTATCCTTTCATTTATGGTCAAATTTACTCAAAATTATCGTGAATTCCTTGGCTTTTTCAGTTGTACCAAAGACATGGGTTTTTTGTTTCTGTTGAAGAGTCCAATAAAAGCACCTTCTTTACTTCTATCCTTTCATTTATGGTCAAATTTGCTCAAAATTACAGTGAATTCCTCAACATTTTTTAGTTGTATTGTATTTTTTTTTTCTCTATCTTACAATTGTATTTTATATAGAGGTGTACTTTTTTTTATATAGAACCAAACTGAAAAGAAGTATTATGTATAAGAATCAAAATGAAAAATTGTGCATAATGAAGTAACAGATTAGCGACAAAAATCCACTAATCACGCGAAATTTGCTCTGAGAACGTTAAAACTTGGGGAGTAACAACAAAAACCACATCAAAAATACTTTTTAGTCAAGGAATCATTTACAATTTTTTTCCATATTAGGACCAAATCGTAAATACAAATTTTGTATAGGAACTTAAAGGTATATTATATCCACACACGAGTTCAAAATGGTACACATGAAAGCTTAGTACAAACAAACAGAAAGAAAGATTTTAATCTTACTACTGGTTCCATTTGCATGATGCATCTCCTAGAATTTTAACCAAACTATTCACATTTCACAATCCTTCCCTTCAAAGATAGTTCAAGCTACCAAACACGAAAACATAGTATCAACAGAAAAATACCAATAGATTTTAATCTTACTTCCGGTTCCATTTACATGATGCATCCCCAAATCTGTCACCAAACTATCACTACACAATCCTTTCCTTCAAACAGACTACAACAACAAAATCTGATTAAATTCCTCAGCTACACACAAATAATGTTTCTCTCACATTCAAGAGCTGCACAAACTGCTACACATTTCAAATCTCATACAGGGTTCTCACCAGGCAGATAAGAAGGAGAACCACCCTCAACCTGGTTTTTCTTCCTTTGGAAGATGCCACTAATATTAGGTAAGAGGGCTTTCTTTGAAAACGAAACCTTCTCCTTTTCAAATTTTCTCACCTCCACCGATGTAAGAGGAGGATTCTGCTTTTGAATCCTATAGTGCTGAGGAGATGATTCTGTTGACACCTGTGTTTCAGCCAGAATTCGAGATGCAGCTTCTGCTGCCTTCTTCTGCTCCCTCTCACGCCATCTTCGGAGCTCAGTCTCCACTGCCCTTTTCGCTGCTTCAGCCATTTCAGCCTTTTTCAAAGCCTCCTGTGTTCCAGTCTTTATATCCTCAATCTCCTTTTGAGTTGTCTCTAACCTTTTGAGAGCCTCGTTTTCACTAGCCTTCACAGCTTCAACCTGTGCCTTTGCTGCAGCCACTTTCATGACTGCTAATTTATCAGACTCCTCAACTTTACGGCTTAGCGAGTCAAACTCCTCCTTTGAGATTGTAATCACAGCACCCGATTCAGATGTTGATGTACGTGCAGCAGTAGTCCTCTCGGTTAACACCATAATCTGGTCAAGAGCACTTTTTTCGGCTGCTTTTGCTGCTTCTGCTTCTTCCAGCGCCACTTTAAGCTTTTTCTCTGCTTCTTCTAATGCAAGCATGGTAACTTCAGCTTCCTTCTTCAATTCTGCTGTCTTGTTCTTCATATCTACTGCTTCCCGCCTTGCATTTTCAGTTTCAGATGTCAACTGGCTAAGGGTCAAGATCATTTCCTCGGATGCCCCTCTAACTTTAGATTCTTCTGCCATGCAGGCTTCAAGCTCAGACTTGCTTTTGCGGAGTTTGACGTGCAGATTCCCAACAATGGATTCTGTTTCAGATTCTTTCTCCTTGATTTCAGAATGCTCTCTTTTTACATTTTCCAGCTCCCCCTTAAGAGATTCCACTAAGCTTCTAAGAGAGCTTTCCTCATCTGCTACTTTCTGCAGTGACTCCTTAGCATCATCTAGCTCCAAAGTGACACTTTTCACAGAGTCCAAGTCCGATGTCCTTTTATTTTCCATTTCCCTTTGCAGAGCCCCAATTTCACTCATTGTCTCAGCCAGCTGCATTTCAAGATTTTTGGCTAGATCAGGACTGAATTCCTTCTTTAAAGCAAGTAATTTCTTTTCAGACTGTTCCAGGGTAGCTTTATATGATTGTCTTAGAACATCTTTCTCAGCTAAAATCATTGCTTGCTGTTGCTGTGCTACAATAGATGCAAGCTTCGCTTGCTCAATTGACTCTTTTATGGATGAAATTTCTTTAGAAAGCTCAGATGCTCTTTCTGTGTTTTCCTTCAATGCATCTCCAGCTTCTGCTGCTTGCTTGAAAGCAGACTTTGTTACATCCAAGGATGAATCACACTCTTGCCGAGTCTTGCTCAGTTCTTTCTTTGCAGCATCAAGTTCTGTCATGACAGATGCATACCTTTTAACTGCAGCTTCTAACTCCTCCTTCCAAGCACCATTTGTTCCATCAGGGACACCATACTTTTCTTCTGTAAGTTGTTTTGCCTGACTCTTGGCAGCTTCTGTTGCCTTGATTGCTAACTCCCTAGACTCACTGATAACTTTTATCTTTTGTGTCAGATCCTCAACTGTCCTTTTAGCCCTTTCAAGCTCCACAAGAGCTTGAGCCTTAGTAGTTTCAGCATTCTTTACTTGTTCCCTTAACTTGTTCAGCTCTTTTTGGGCTACATGAAGTTGTGTCTCCTTGGCCAAAACTCTCTAGAGAAAGAACAAACACGTAAATTGCAAAATGCAAAAGACAAAGTACAATCAAAGCTAATCTTGAAAGAAGGAAATAGAAAATAATTATAAAATTTAGTCGTCAGAAGTTAGAACAGCCTGTATTACTAGAACAACTTGAGTGCTATTGAATTAAAACATAGATTCCTATGGTAATTGATTATATCTAAAATGGTGGATATAGATTTACATAATGTAACATGGAAAATTTAATGTTACCCTTGAGTACATTGAAACTTGTACTAATTCATCCATGCCCAAGATATTCCCTCTTAATCGATGATCACAAAACCATCTTGTATTCAGATCTTTAAAAAACACTAAACAAAAACAAAGTATAACAATGTAGTTTTAATATCTTTCAACCATGAACATTGTTCCCAGTAATCTTGTTTGTGCACACAATTTTGTGTAGAAAAAAGACCAATTTAGTAATCTGATTTATACTCCAAACCAATTGCACAGTCAAACTGAGAATAATTATTGTTTAAATAAAAACTAAAATTGTTGAAAATGCCATCACTATCAGAAGACTCAAAGTAATTAAAACTGAAAGGTATTAGTACTGTCAAATAGAACAAAAGGTTCAATTTGTAAAAAAGAAGCACAGGGTCTTCAATTTTCAGGGGAAAAATAGTGAAGGGAAAAGGGGAAATTCAATATGACTTATCATATTCTAGAATTTAAAAGTAAAGAGTTAGACCCATGAGCAGAAGGATGACACCATGGAGACTACTGAGAATGTTTATGCTACAAGGCTGCAGCATAACAGAATGTTGATGAGGCAGTGAGAGGAAGAGGAGATGATGGGTTTGAGGTTTCCTATAGGGTTCTATGATTTATTATGTTCAAGTTTTTCTATAGAGAGGGAGAAGGGAGGATACACTTGTATACAGAACCCTCTTCTGTAATTGATACCATATTTTTATCAGTACAGAGAGAAATTCCCAGGGTTATTCAATTCAATAAAATTCAGTTTGCATTTTACAAGTCCTATTATAAGCACAAGTTTGACATTTTTATCAGAGTAAACTGCCTCCTTGAATTATGGAAACAAAGTCAGGACTCAGTACAAAATAATACTAGTGTAAAACTTTTAAGTAAACTGGGTAACTATCTGCTCCATCCAATACATATTATTAATCCTTCATAAAGTTTTTTTTTTTTAAATTAAAGGGTTAAATAGACTACCATGAAAATCACACAAGGTTTATTATGCAACACCGTGCAACTTTCAATATAGTCTTGCAACATAGGATTTGTGGTTGAAAACACATACAGAAATGATAATTACCTCAGCAGAATAAGGCTTTGACTTCTTAAAGATGGGTTTTTCACCAGAGAAAGCACCTTCACCAAATAGAGAGACAGCATCTTTAACAGACTGAAAAGGTGGGCTGGTGTCAATCTCTCCAACCTCCGGTTTTGGATTAGGAGACTCAATAGCACTTTGCCGGATTTTTGCTACCATTGTGTCTTATAATAAGTAGTTTGAAACCAACCTGTCATAAAAAATAAGTTACAAGAAAGAAATTAAAATAAAAGTATTATCATCATAAACTAGTAAATTATAAATATCAAAATTATAACTGTCCATATTTCAAGAATCTCTGGTCAAACATACAGGAAGACCTCTACCAAGTTAAAGAAACAATACACCAGATACCAAAAATCTATAACAATGACTTTGTGGCGGTCTATTACAATGACTTTGCGGCGGACACCGGATCATTCTCCCACCAAGGGGAATAAAAACTTATTGTTGTGCAGTGTCAAGAATCAAGAGACATGATAGAACACTAAAATCAGAAATACTACTGGCCCTTAGGTCCATTGACACAGTAAGATTCTCTCTCAAAACTACTTTTGAGTTTTGATCTATCATTATCAATAGCTTATTTTGGATTAACGTCTAACAGGTAACAGCCTCCAAGATTCCAGAATACCTTGCAATTCCATCGAGTAAGACCCTTCAAAAACAACATACTCCTCCCACAGCAACCAATTTCTATCCACACAACAACACCCTAAATGCATAAGCATAAACCTTCCAAAGAATTAAGTATATTACAGCATTAACAATGCATGTTAAGAATCCATTCACAAAACCCATTCTTCATAATAAATTGAGAAGATAAGGACCTTTCTGCAGTGCAAATACGCGCCAAACACAAAATGCAAAAACACCAAGCAATTCAAACTTGACATGCAAAAAAATAGTACCAAAACAATTCAAATTTCACCCTCTATTTTTTCCCCAAAGGGTTTTTCAGTCCAAACCACCCCTTTCAGAATGAAAAGCTCACCAAATTTTTTTAAAAAATATATATTAAAAATATTGAATTCTTATTTTCCAAAATATGAACAGAAGTTTGTCCAACCAACACACCAGAGTGAAGAACACTGCAAATTAAAAATCCCTCAAGTCGGTCAAAACGACCCGAAAACGACATAAGAACATCATCAAACGCCGCAAACGGAACATGAATCGAAACGACAAGCAACGAAGCAAAAAGCGAAGGACGACAAAAACAAAACGAAAACCGAAAGCAGCTAGCTCAGATAATTCAAGAAAAACCCACCAACAAAACCCAAAACACTCCAAAACCCAGAATCTCAAAACCATCAAAGTCTCCACCTTCACTGAATCCTCAACAAAATTCGCAAAAACAAAACCCCAAAAAAAGTAAAAATCATAAAACCTCACCTTCCAAGGCCACTTCACAAAGCTGACTCTGAAAAGTTTCCAAAACGTTAAGATAATCTCCGATATTGAATCGCTCTAGAAAGAGAAAGAGAAAGAGAAAGAGAGAGAGAGCGAGAGAGAGAGAAAGGTGCTAGAGAGAGAAAGTGATGGGTGTGTTTGAAAAATCCGAAAGCTGTTCGAGACAAATTTTTTGTTTCAGCTGTAGTCAAGTTCAAAGAGACGAGAGTGCGGAATCCTGTGCACCCGTTCGTATTTTAACTCTCCCTTTCTGTTTCAAAGTGTTATACTCTTATGCCTTTTTTAACAAATGCCTCTTTTGTCCTTGTGGTACAATGATAATTACGTGTTGGCGTAATGCGAGGCTTCGCCACGTCATCAGTGGCACCGTCCACGAAAGCACCCTCGGGTGACGATGACCCCAAATAGGAAAACTGAAAGAGATGGTGAGAGAGAGATGTTAGACAGCAAAAAGGCAAATTCTTTTAATTTTTTTTCCTTCCTTGTTTCTCTAAGTTTGTCTCCAATAATTGATGATAGTAAAGCCTCAAATTCTTACACATGTTAATTCTATAAGTTTTTTTTTTTAAAAACACAGGGCATTTGACTCGTTGTTGGAATGTCAAGTTATTTTTATAAGTTTTAGTCTTTTTTTAAGTTGATTATAAAATTATTTTTTTATTTTTTTTAACCAAAAAATAATTTTTTTATTTAAGATTTAGTCACATTTAAATTTTTTATTTTTTAAAAAAATATGTTATACAAAAATTAAATTTAAATTCACCATACAAGTTTATCATGTATTTGAGTTGTCAAGATTTATTCCACCAAATAAATTAAGTTGAGTTGAACTTTTTAATTTAAAATCCAAAATTAATGGGAGCCAATTTGGAATAGATATAGTTTAACTCAAGCCTTTCTTTTTTTAACTGCATTCTATTGAAGTATAATATTTTTTATATATAAAAAAATAGGTTAATCGTCAACATAACGAGTCAGATAAATCAAGTTGAGTTGGCAAAATTATGACTCATGAAAACTAAGCCTAACTTACCAAGCCAAGTTAGAATAACTTATTTTCACACTCCTAGTATGTGTTAGTAAATGAAATACACTAAATAAATTGAATGAATCTCTAAGTGACATGTGATATTTTAAAATAGTATGTTATTCAGGAGGGAAAATTTCTTACTGTAACCTCACGTAATCTAATTAGATGGGAAGAGATTGAGTAGGACCAGTAATATTTTTGATTGTATTGCGAAAGTAGACAAAATGAGCATTAGCTAGTTGTTGGTGAACTACTTGCAAGGGTTTTTTCTTTTATTGTTTATATAGTTTTTGGATTCTTTTTGAATTGAGGCTCCTTGGGTGCCCAAAGGCGAAAGCTTATATACAATTCATACATCACTTTCTGATCTTTGATGGAGCTGTTGTGGGGTTTGGATTATGCCATATTGACCTACAATTGGATTTTATAGGACTTTGAACCCTATGATATATTTACAGTTCCATTATTATTATTGTATCTTTCTACATCTCGATATCATGAGCTTGTCCTTAAAAATTAATTACAGTAAATACTGTGTCCCATGATTTTGTTATTATGATTTTTCCTTTGCTTTCTGTTTTCTCTTGAATTATATATATAATAGTTTTTTATACGGCTCAAAAAACATGTGAAAGGAACAAAAGAGTCTATTTTTTTCAATCCAATATTAATATTTGATAATTTGAAAATTATATGCAAAACTAAAAAATACAAGGTGTTAACTTTGTAGATGGACTGTGCAGTAAGCCAAACCCACAATAGGAACTAAATATGCAAAATGCTACTATGCTACAACATAAAAATTATAACACGTATGGTTTTTCTGAAATTGTACTTGTATATGATTCTTTACCTTGCTGACCCCACTATAATGAGGACGAGGGGTGTAAGAGCAACACATAAATGGAGGAAACAGTGCAAGATTGGTATTTGGCACATCACATGACCACCCCACCCCATTGAGTTGTCAAAATGGGTAGGGTTTAGTATTGCCAGCAATCATGTAAATTTGCATGCCTTGTAAAAGTTGTGAAATGGATATAAAACAAAAGAAAAAGAAAAAGAAAAATGTAGTGAATGATGTAATAAAAATGGGTATACATAAAATGTAAATAAATAAATAAATAAATAAATAAATGAGAAACTCAAAGTTGCATCACAAATAAAAATCTCTCACTTGAAACTGTTAAAAAATTTTAGGTTGGGCAGAGCGGATTGTGTGGAGAGATGGAAGGTAAAGCGGATTCACCATGCATTACTGTTCTTTACGCGTCAATTGTGCGAAGGGATATAAGAGAAAAAAAATGAAATTAATAGCTTAATTAAGTGATATTGAAGAAGTACTTTATATCATCAATAGTATTATAAAATTCTGCAGCTTTCATTTTCACTTAATGGTGTTAATGTATCATCAAATTTAGCTCTTTACATTTTTGTCTTTGGCTCAGAAATGAAATATATATATATATATATATATATGGTTATTAAAATTTTCTTTCTCTTAATAGAGAAGCAGAGGAGTGGTTTTCCTGGCTAATAAATTAATAATTGATTAAAAAACAAAGTGGATGTATTAGGTTGTTTTTTTTAACTTTGTCTACCGTGCAAGAGGAGGACTTTCTAATATGTAACTACTTCTCATTTAAATATTTACTAGATTGTGGGTAAATCAGAAGGAAAGTATTTTTTTAATGTATAAATAAATATTTTGGATTTTTTTTTTTTAATTTCTTTTGTTATTGGAAAAAGTTAAAATTTCTACAATAAGAAATTTAATTAGTTATATTATTATAAATTTATTGCATATTTTAAGTTGAATTTCTACAATAAAATGTATATTTCTACAATATAAATTTTACTTGACCAGAGAGAAAATGCAAATGACATCTTGATATTATTTTATTATAAACAAATCATTGCATATTTTTTATTACAAAATCATCACCATCGATATTTTTTTCTTTAATACTTTTTTTTTCATAAAATCATCACCACCAGTATGTTTCAGCACAATTTTATCTCAATTATAATTATTCAGCTTACCCATAAACATTAATAGATCTCCTTAAAGAAGATTGTCCAACAAAGTAGATTTGAGTGAAATCATAAAGAATTATAATATATTTATAATACATTTTCATAAGTTATATTTAAAATTTTTATTAAAATAAATTATAATTATTTATAGACATATCATAAATTGTTTATGTAATTTAAAATAAATTGTAAATAACTAGTTCCAAATGCGTACTTAATATAAACAAATACTTTTTTTTTTTATCAATTTTGCAAAAAAGTGTTTTTTTGTCTAAACATTTTTTTTAATTAATATTTTTAAAAAATTATTAATTCACATTTACTATTTGTGTATTTTGTATTATTGTTATTTACGTTGAATAGTGGTGAAAGCAATTCAAGTCACATGTTGCCTAAATCTAACTTCGGCTACTTTATAATTTCACAATCCAACTTAACTAATTAGTCTAACATAGGTTTTTATTTAAGTCCAATTGTATCTAATAATTTTTTAAATAGTTATTTCATATTAAAATTTAAATTAGATTGATGAATTTATTCTTATATAGATCAAGAGGCTTACAGTCTAAGGAGATTATCATGAAAAACTTAATAAATTTATAAGTTAATGAACCTATCACTAGTTAAGTTATGAGTAAATTATACATACATTTTTTAAATTTTATAAAATTATATAAACAACCATTATTTTTTTTTATTTATACGCTAACTCTTTTTAATTTATGAAAATATACATTAAGATACATTTATATATATTACATTAA
>JAMLFT010010766.1:0-11596 GCA_026544285.1 Pachyrhizus erosus
ATACATTCAATCCCAAATCCCCTCATTGAAATTTTAAAAATCAACCTTTTGTTAATTTATATTCTGTTTGCCTAAAAATTATAATGAAAACCCAGTTCCCAATTTAAACTAAATTATTATTCATTTGATTTATACTCAGAGAGATTTATAACATAAAATTTTTTATTGAAACTGTTCCCTGTGGGTACGACATTCGTACTTGAAAAAGTACTATACTATAATTGAATCGGTACACTTGCCGAAGAAAAATAATTAATAATCATCTTTAAGTTTAATCTTCAAATCCAATTAGATCCTCATTTCCTAAGTCAAATTTGTGCCAAAAATTGCTTGATCTTGTTTGTTATAGATTCAGTTTGATCTTGTGAATCTTCTCCTTGATTTGATTTTGGTTTTTGGCACATGTTCCATGCTCCTTGAACTTGTGCAACTCTTGTTTGAGTCATGCTTTTCATGCTTGAGTTGTTGCTTAATGGAGCTTCCACTAGTTTATTAGATGCACATGCTTTTTGTGCTTGAGTCACATGTCGTTGCTTGCTTGAGTCACATTTTTCGTGTGCATCTTCTTTTTCCTTGAATTAGAGACTATATCCATGAGTGTTGCTCCATTATTGAGCTTGTTTGAAGCTAGTTTTACTTTGGACTCACGATTAAAGTGTTTATACATGTCTTCTGGCTTGGAAAACATCATTTAGAGGTTAGTTTCTTAATTCATTTTGTGTTCTTATAATATTTCCTTGGTGCAACTTGTTCAAACATAATTTTGGCTTGGATCTTCAAGTTTTCTTTGTTATTTTGTTGATTCAATGCTTAGGTTTTGATCTCCATGTGTTTAGGATCGTGAATATGCAAAAATATTTGGTAAAACATATGTAGTGTGATCTAGATCTAGGATTTTTGTTCAAGTGTTCATCATCTGTTCTTGAGATGTTCATGTGTTCTTAGCTTTGATCTTGCTTCTTAGATGTTTCTTGTTAGATCTAAAGTTTTGATTGTTAGATCTTGCATTTTCTTTGAGTTGTCTTGTATTTGAATTTGTGAAACTTCTTTTCCTTTGCTTCTTGAAATTTTTGAAGCATATACTTCTCTTTCTTCATCTAAAATTTGAATTTCAAATTTCATTCAAAATTTGAGTTCATTCAAATTTGAGAGGCAACCCAAAATCTTCATTTAGATTTTTGTTAAATTTTAAATTTACCTCAAAGTTTCAATTCAAATTTTGGTGAAATTTTGAAATTGCCTCCAACCTTTGTTTTCAAATTTTGGTGAAATTTTGTGTTGCCTCTCAAATTCAAAATAGAAACAAGAAAACATGATGTAAATTCAGTTTCTCCATTATTCCATGACAATTGTTTGTTAAGATAGAAAGATAAAAGAAAAAGAAAATAGCATTAAAAGGCACACAACCTGAGGCAACACTTCTCCATTGTTTGCTTTCATTTTCACCATTATAGCTTATTCTTTCACTTGTTTACTTCCCTTTGAACTTGTATGCTTTCTATTTGGGGTGTCAACAAGCATAAAATGACATGATTTGTGGGGTTAGATGCTTAAAACATTGTAATTTTGAGTATAAGGCCATTTACACTAAAATCGAGGCAATTCTTGTTATTTTCACCTTGATTTGTTTGATAATTTGGTGAGTTTCACCTCTTGTTCATTCATTTAGGCTTTCTTGTTTGTAATACATACTTTGAAGTCCTTTGTATGTCATGAAAATTTTCTAAATTATGTATAACATGTTTTGGTGATTCTAGTGCTCTCTTGTGTCATTTTGAAATCATGTTCATACTTTGAGTTTCTCACTTCCTTTCTTCAATTGTGTAGTGCATACTTTTGGTTTTCATTTGAGTTGTCTTCTCCAAACTCTTCTTATTTAGCTTTTGATAATTTTTGAGTCTTTTACAACTTATCCTATTTGTCTCCCACATCTTCTTTGAATTGAAGTTTAGCTTTCATTTCCTTTAAACATTTGTTGCTTGTCTTCTTTGATTCCTTGGTTATGTCTTGTAGTTTTCATTTTATTGGGTTTATTCTTGGTTTGATTGAATTTGTTCCATTTTCACAAAGTTTAGCCTTTGAATTGTGCATTTCGAGAAATTATTTCCTATTGACAAAGGAAAGCTAGGAAGCGGCAAAAGGAAAAAGTGTATAATCTTTGAAAAGCCTTTGAAGTGGGAAACACGAGTTCCTTGTTGTGAGAATTTCTCTTGATATTCGTTATGCTAACTTTGTTTTTTGCTTGTAGGAATGGCAAGTGATAGTGATAATGAGATTTTGTCTCCAAAATCTGCCAAGATTATGTCTAACATGATCAAACAAATGCAAAGGATTCAATTTGAGAGTGAAAAGAGAATGAATGATATATTTAAAAGAAACAATCATGCCATGAACCTTAGGATAGATGACTTGATTAAAAGAAACAAAAAATCTAATTCATATTCTCATGTTAGTCATGATTCATTTGATAATCATGCATTTAGAAGAGATAGGATAAGGCGTAATCATAGTAGGCTAAGGCATGTAGGTGGCTTCTATGGGTCTAAATCAAGGCATAAGGTGGAAATTGATGAGCATAGGCCTAGATATAGTAGAGAAGAAAGAGAGGAAGAGCCTAAAGTGGCTTTACCTAAGTTTGAGGGTTCTTCAAACCTTGAATTGTATCTTGAATGAGAAACTAAGGTAGCTCAAATTTTTAATTGTAATGTATTAAGCTCAATTAAACAATTAAAACTTGCTACATTGTCATTTGAGAAACATGCAATGAGTTGATGGAACCAACTCCACGAAGAGGTTAGGAGGAGTAGGAGAATAGGAGAAAGGGATTGGGAGGATTTAAAACCTACCATGAGGGGTAGGTTTATTCCTTCTACCTATATTCATGACATGCATAATAAATTGCAAAGACTTTATCAATGTAATAAAAACATTGATGAATATTTCAAAGAACTTGAACTTTGTTTAATTAGAGGTAAAGTGGATGAGCCTCAAGAGGCCACCATGGCAAGATTTTTAAATGATTTGACTAGAGATATACAAGATATAGTTGAGCTTCAATCTTATACTAACTTGCATGATTTGTTTCATAGGTGCATCAAAGTGGAACAACAATTGAAGAGGAGGCAAGGAAATAAAAGGAACATAGGAGCATCAACTTCATGGAAGGCAAATCACAAGAAGGAGGGCATGTCCTCCTTGAAAAATCAAGTCATAAAAAGTAGTTTAGATGTTTCTTCTCCTTTTATTTCTTTGCCCAAAGAAGGCAAGCTTGTAAGCAAGAACACCCCCACTCCCTTTAAATCAAGTTTTATTAAATGCTTTAGATGCCTAGGACAGGGACGCATCGCTTCCCAATGCCCTAACAAGAGAGCCCTGATAGTGAGAGAAAATGGAAGCATTGTTAGCTTTTCTTCCATAGATGAGAGTGACACCTCTAGTGAGGGTGATAGTGACACTATTCACTCACTTGAGGAGGGTGAATTACATATTGTGAGATGTATGTTAAGTGTTTTTCCTCATGGGTGTTACGTCTCCCAAAGAGAAAATATTTTCCATTCTAGATGTCTTGTGAAGGGACAAGTGTGTTCCCTCATCATTGGCAGTGGTAGTTGCACTAATGTAGCTAGCACTAGGATAGTAGAAAAGCTTGCATTATGTCTGACCTCTCTCCCAAAGTCGTATAAGCTGCAATGGCTTAGTGAGAAGGGAGAGCTTGTTATGATCAAGAAAGTTACGCTCACTTTCTCCATAGGAACCTATTTAGATGGTGTGTTATGTGATGTTGTTCCAATGAAGGCTACACATATTTTGTTAGGAAGACCTTGTCAATTTGTAGGAATGTTTCCTTTAACGGTGTATCTAACATTTATTCTTTCAGGCACAATGGGGAGAAGGTAGCTCTTAAACCTCTTTCCTCTAAAGAAGTGAGTAAGGATCACGTAAGAATGAAGAAGAGAGATCAAGAACTAAAGATCCAAATTGGATCCAAGGTTTTCAAGAAGACAAGAAAGATAAGAACAAAAAGGTAAAATAGTTGCAAAATGTAAACATGTTAGTTTCTTATTAAGAGGTAAAGAGGTCTATCTTAACTAAGGCTCCTTTATACATTTGTTTGCCAAACTTTAATTATGTAGCTAGTGGTGCTAAGTTAGGTGAATCTTTTGAAAAAAAAATTGTTTGAGGAGTTTAGTGATGTGTTTCGAAAGGACATACCTATAGGGCTTCGCCCTATTAGAGAAATAGAACATGAGACTGATTTAATACTAGGAGTTAGCCTTCCTAATAGGCCTACCTATAGGAGTAATTTTGAGGAAACCAAGGAAATACAAAAGCAAGTTGAGGGTTTGATTAACAAGGGGTGGGTATAAGAGATTATGATCTCATGTGCTATGCCTATCATTCTAGTGCCTAAGAAAGATGAATCTTGGAAAATGTGCACTCAATGTAGACCTATCAACAACATTACATTTAAGTATAAGCACCCTATCCCTAGATTGGATGATCTGTTGGATGAGTTATATGGTGCTTCTTTCTTCTCAAAGATTGATTTTAAGAGTGGGTATCATCAAATAAGAATGAAAGAAGGAGATGAATGGAAAACAACATTTAAGACCAAATTTGGATTGTATGAATGACTAGTAATGCCTTTTGGTGTAACTAATGCTCCAAGTACATTCAATAGGCTCATGAATCATGTCCTTAGAGATTTTATTAGAATATTTATGGTGGTATATTTTGATGATATTCTAGTGTATAATTTATCCTTTGAAGACCATATAGGACATGTAAGACAAGTGTTGAATGTTCTTAGAGAACAACACCTTTTTGTCAATCTAGAAAAATGTACAATTTGTGTGGTTTTGTGGTGTTTTTGGGCTTTGTGATTAGTGCTTAAGGTGTACAAGTGGATGAAAAAAAGATTAAAACTATTAGAGATTGGCCAACACCACAAAACATTAGTGATGTTAGGAGATTTGATAGATTAGCCAGCTTTTATAAGAGATTTGTTCCAAATTTTAGTACTATAGCAGCCCCTATAAATGAATTGGTTAAGAAAAATGTGGTGTTTAGGTGGGAAAAGGATCAAGAACAAGCTTTTCAAATTCTAAAAGATACATTAATTAAAGCTCTTTTTCTTGTTCTTCCAAATTTTCAAAAATCCTTTAAGTTAGAATGTGATGCTTCCAATATTGGAATTGGGGTAGTTCTTTTGCAAGGAGATCACCTTATTTTAATGAAAAGCTTAAGGGTTCTCATCTAAATTATTCCACTTATGATAAAGAGCTTTATGCTCTTATCAGGGCCCTTCAAACATGCTAACACTATCTTCTTCCTAGAGAGTTTGTGATCCATAGTGATCATGAATCTCTCAAGTACTTGAAGGGTCAAAGAAAACTCAATAAACGCCATGCTAAGTGGGTGAAGTATTTGGAGCAATTTCCTTATGTTAATAAACAAAAATAGGGTAACAATAATGTTGTGGTTGATGCTCTTTCTAAGAGGTATGCACTTATCTCCTTGATGGATTCTACTTTGTAGGGGTTTAGTAGTATTAAGGAATTGTATAAGGATGATGTGGATTTGTCAAAAAAATATTTGATTTATGTGTGAATAAGTCTTATTTAGATTTCTTTCCACAAGATGGTTTCTTTTTTGGAAGGAAAAGGTTATGCATTCCTCAGAGTTCATATAGGAATGTGCTTATTAAGGAAGTCCATGAGGGAGGTCTAATTATCCATTTTGGGGAAAATAAGACTCTATATGTCTTACAAGCACATTTCTTTTGGTCAAAGATGAAGCACCATGTAAACATCTTTTGTAAGAGGTGCAATATTGTTAAAGCAAAGGCCAAATGAATGCCCTATGGGTTATATCAACCTTTGCCTATACCTTCCTCTCCTTGGACAAATTTGTTGATGGACTTTGTCCTTGGGTTGCCTAGGACTAGAAATGGAAGAGATTCCATATTTGTGGTTGTGGATAGATTCTCTGAAATGACACATTTCATTCCATGCCACAAACATGGTGATGCATGCCATGTGGCTAATTTGTTTTTCAAAGAGATTATTAGGTTGCATGGTGTACCAAAGACCATTGTATCTATTAGAGATCCAAAGTTTTTAAGTCACTTTTGGAGAACTTTATGGGGAAAATTGGGAACAAAGTTATTGCTCTCCAAATCTTGCCATCCCCAGACTGATGGCCAAACAAAAGTAGTGAATAGAACTTTGGGTCTGCTATTGAGATGTGTAATTAAACACAATCTCAAATCTTGGGAGGATTGCCCACCTCACACAGAGTTTGCATATAATAAAGTAGTTAATTTAACTACTTCCTTTTTCCCTTTTGAAGTGGTTTATGGGTTTAATCCTCTCACACCTTTTGATTTATTGCCTCTTCCTAACTTGTCTAATATGGTCAATTCTAATAGGGTAGCTAGGGCAAAAGTTTTGAAGGATATGCATGAGAAAGTTAGAAATCAAATTGAAAAGAAGTTAGCTCAACATTCCAAACAAGCTAAAAAGGGTAAGAAGGAAATGATTTTTAACATTGGAGATCTTGTTTGGATGCATTTGAGGAAGGATCATTTTCCTTCTCAAAGAAAATCCAAACTTCAAGACATGGGAGATAGTCCTTTCAAAGTCTTGGAAAGGATCAATGATAATGCATACATTATTGACTTACCTTATTTCTATGGGGTAAGTAATACTTTTAATATGGCTGATCTATCTCCTTATTTTGCAAGTTTTGAAGATCTAGATTAGAGGACGAATCCTTTTAAAGAAGGAAAGGATGATAATAGAAGCCTGGCCCTTGAAGAATGAGGCTGGAGCATTCAAGGTCTTCTTACAAGATCAAGGAAGAAAGGCTTGAAGAGAAGATTAGACTCTTGTTGGATTTTTGTGAGTCCAAGCTTCATAAGCTTGATATTGGGCTATCCTTGGGCCACAAGCCCAATTTAATAATTTGTAATTTAGCATCCATGTTTTAGGCCTTGTATTTTGGGCCAAGTAGTGTAGGATCTCATTGTGACTTCTTAGAATTCTCTCTCTAGTTTCTAGTGAGTGATTTCTCTTTGATTCCTTATCAAAGTATAGAAACTTTGTGGTGGATTCCTTCATTCCTTATCTTAAAGATTATTCTTCAAGTGGCAGAAATTGATTCCTCTCCTTAGTCCTTTGCTTCTCTTGAAGATTTCCTTGTTTTGGATAAAGATCCATGGAAACTCAAGCTTCATGAACCTTGGAGCTTAACAGTACTTTAATTAAGCTAAATAACTAATTGGGAATACATCCTTACCTCGATACACAAGTGGACTCTCAACAATTGAAATTATCTCACATCTATCAGAATTCTTAAGCTGGCTTTGTGACATCAATCACCACTCAATGCCCGATCCCTTAGATCCATCAATCAATGATCAAATTCAGAGGTGCTAGCCTGTCATATCATCCCTGTAGTTATAAGGACTGTCTCCTCAACTATACCCCATTTTGATTTATCTATTGTGGTTTGTTTGGTCTTCCCCGCATATATATTGGTAAGTGACGACAACATTAAGAATTTTTATGCTCATCAACATACACATAGAGACCAATTTCTCCCCCTCCACTATCATAGTGGCTTAGATCATGGATTGATGCCAATCACAACACATGGCCCTATCACTAACAAACATGTTATTTCATCGAATGAAGTGCCACATGACCTTAACTTACCCACTTGTTGTTTGACACCAAGGTGTCATTAGATTCTATCTTTGTATCATCTAGAACTTGTACACTTTCATTTAATTGTTCATCACATGGCCCATCAAAAAAGGAAAACTTCTTAGTTCATTACTCACCATACGTGCAATTTTAATCACAAAACTAGAATACATCAAACATCTCATCCCAATACGAATAATATTTATAGTTCACACATCTTTTAAGTTTTTCACTACGTGCAAATTCAAGTATATTCAGGCTCTAATTCCCCATTAGTTAATAACCTTTATTATTAATTTATTCTCACTATAATTATTATTATTGAATCACTATTGCTTATAGTGAATATTTACAATTACTTAGGATCACGTTCAAAGTTTACAAATGCACCCCCTAAAAAGTTTATTTGTCTTGCATGAGAATCCATGATCTTTGTGGCCCCCAAACAAAACAAACATGATCACACACATAGTTTGAGCACTCAACACAATTATCTAATGGTCACCCCTTCCTAGTCTTTAGTAATATAAAAATAATAATGAATAATAACCAAATAATCACAATTTAATTAAAAATCTCAAAAAGTCATCTCAAGCCTTCCTTTGTAGGCTAGACCCTAACACAAATCAATAATTTAGTTCACAATCACTTATAGTTATTTTATCATGAAAAAATGATAATACACATACACTAATAAACTATAACTAATAAATATTAAAAATATAAAATCATTATCAAATATTATGAAACACTAAAATAACTCCTTATTATGTGTATTTATCCCTAAAAATTTACCATAATTTAATTATACTATTTAATATGTTTTCTATATAATCTTTATTACTTAGCATCCTCTACTTTCTGTGTTTACTAAAATTCTAAAAATATCAAATTAAGTGTAATTGTCTAAATTTGTATAGAGCTCGCCACGAATGTCTTAAGCATAACTAGTAATTTTCTCGACTCCAATTAACCTTATTTAAGACCATTTTTAAATTTAAAGAGACTAATTACTTAGATCAAACTTAATTCAACAAATACTAAATAAACTTCTAAAATTGTTATAAAATTCTCCATTACTCTACAAGGTAAACCAAACTCAAAATAATTTTTTCCACCCATAATTCAAGCAATAACTGCTGTTTTTTCAATTTCCAATCACTAAAACAACAACTAAAATTTTAATAATACTTTTAATTAAAATATTTCCCCTACATATTTAATTACAAAAAAATCATGGATCATCCTCATAACCTAACTATCACTAGAATAGGTCTAGTTGTCCAATTTTTTATGCCAATAATTTTATAAAATCATTTCACGTTTTAGATAGATTCAACAATATGCAAAGAAAAATAGATTAAAATTAGAAAATATTTAAAAATAATGAAAAAATAACTTCAAAGACCCCAAGCACTTGAAGAATGTTATAATATCATCACAAACTATCACACAAGTACTTTAAAAAATTCCAAACAACAACAATATACAACAACCTATAAATTGTTTTTCACTTATAATTGCAATTTAATAAAATTTATACAATAATCCAACAACCCATAACATCATAAACACATTAGAACACAAAGAAACACAATAACTTTGGTAAGAAAATGAAACTTCCCCATACCTAGAGGTTTCCCTCTTCAAAAGCTTCACTAATGGTGTGGTTAGAGAGGATTTAATCTTCTCTTCACTATATTAAAAGATGGTAGAAAGAAACTGAGTGGAAGGCTCCCAAAATGTAAAGAGAAGCTTTGGATTTTTAGTGAGAAAGAAGAGGATTTTTAGAGAGAAGAAAGGGGGTTTAGGTTTCTTGGAGGAATGAGAGAATGACATTTTCTCTCCCTACTAAGCTTAATAAACACAAAGACCCCTCCCCCTAGGTTTAGTGGTTGGTGTCCAATCCATGGTTCTTGGGTTCCTTGCTTTGTTTGAATTGAGCTCACATGAGATCTAATTAAATTAGGTTTAGGCCTATTTACTTGTTGTACCCTTTTTGTAGTGTAATTTTATCGTTTTGGCTCAATAATAGATAGTTTAACTAGCTATATTTTTCTAATTGTGAAATAAATATTTTCTAGCCTATAATTTAATTAATTATTCCTCTTTAAATTTATTTTAATATTTCTAATAATTGAATTAATTATTTACTATATACATTATACATGCCTTTTAATATCTAATTAAATAACTTAACTGAACAAAATAATTAATTTCTAACTAGTTTTGTTTCTAAACTTAAATCAATAAAATGAAACTTAATTAACTTTAATTATCTTAATTCAAAATCACTAATCATCTTAGAAATTTGAACTTTACTAATTAAAATTATTATTATGTTTTCAAAAATCCTTTGTGTCATTAAAACTTTAATTTTATATTCTAATAAGTTTCAAATATTAATTAGTTTAATTATAAATTAGAATTAATAATTTTATTAAGCCTTAATTTATTTTAATTAATTGTATAGGCTTAGATTCATTATCTAATTAATTGGATGTTTAAGACTATAATCTTATGTTTAGACTAATTTTACTTTTATTTACAAAATTAACCTTAATAAGTTGATTTGTCAACTCCTTTTCATTGACTTTTGTTTATCAAAGTTGATTATTTTTTACTTAATTTCACCAAAACTTAATCTTATTCTAATTAATCTTTTTTTAGTTTATCATGTTTCACTATTTCTCAATTAATTATTTCATACATAGTGATTCAATTCACTATTTATCAAGTTACTACACCATATATAGTTATTATCACTATTATTATTATTATTATTATTATTATTATTATTATTATTATTATTATTATTATTATTATTATTTCTAGTATTGAATTTTTAGGTTGTTACAACGTTCTATCCAAACACAAAGAAATAAAAACAAATGGATTGTGAGATACATCTTACCATACATTTAAGGCTTAGAGAAAACAGAAAGAGACAAAATACATTTATAAATAACTATGTCATCCAAGTATGACACATCCAAATAAAATGTTTCATACACATAGGCACATATCTAATGTGATGCACATTATTAGACTTATAAACTCGTACACATGTTGTACCATTTTCAATACTATGTAGTTGACAAATTTCCACACCATGGGCAATATAACATTAGTACTCCCATCAAGATGACAATGTTGGCAATGTGTTTCGGTGTCTTGACATTGCAAGGACACTCTAACTCATGGGATCTATATGAGCTATATGAAGATTCTAAACCATTGAACCCTTAAGATATGAGTCATACATCAACTTATACATGACTTCCCCATTTGGGTTATAAACATACTTCAAAACACATATGCATAATATGATGAATGGTTCACAAACAATATGCACATAATTTATTTTCAAAGTCTCTTAAATATTCATATCTCATGGGAACTAGGTTCTCCTAACATTTCCACAACATATACACATATCATTACATATTACATTCAAATATATGCATTGACGAGCATCATGCATTCAAAACATAACATCAAGTGTAACATCCCAACTTTTGATATAATAATAATATATGAATTTCTAAATTGGTCATTTTATTTTTATAGTTTAGATTTATTTGAGTATTTAATAATTTAATTTCTAAAAGGAAAATATCAATTAATGAGTATTGTTAGGAAAAGAAAGAAAAAAAAGAAGATTTAGTTAACAAGAATTTAACATATTAAAATAAATATAAAAATGGAAATATAAATTTATTTCCAAATAAAAATTAGTCCATAATGTTTTAATAATATTGAAATAAAGAAGGTAAGAAATAAAAATAAGAAGAAGATTAGAATAGATTTAGCATGTAATTTTCAAGAATTAAAAATGAATTTTTTGAATTAAA
The DNA here is from genome assembly GCA_026544285.1 of Pachyrhizus erosus. NCBI lineage: Eukaryota > Viridiplantae > Streptophyta > Magnoliopsida > Fabales > Fabaceae > Pachyrhizus > Pachyrhizus erosus. Next base: position 11,564 of record JAMLFT010010766.1, read on the forward strand.
TAGAATTAAATGAAAATTTTTAAATAAATAAAT
>JAMLFT010010767.1:0-11596 GCA_026544285.1 Pachyrhizus erosus
TATCTCCTATTTCCTATGGACAAATTGATCTTCCAATCATTCTCACCCAAGTGGAACCCCCAAGTGTTTCGGTGTCAGCTCCTCCTGGTTTTTCTTCTCAGCCCAGAAGGAGACGTCCCCAGAATTCCTCCACAAGACATGCCAGGTTCAGGACCACTAGACCTGCTCCTAGTGGCGATGATTCTGAGGAAGAAGATCCTTCAGAGGATCCAGCAGATAGTGCCTAGATTATATATTGTCTTCTTTAGTAGACTAAGTTAACTATTGTAATAAATAAAAACCTCTGTTATGTTTTGGGAATTGTTGTAAGACTAAAGTTGGAATCTTATATGTAATAGTTAAGTATGTTCTTTTGTTTGAAAAAGGTTTAGTATTTAATAATAATCTTCTTGAAAATTTTAGTCGTTACAATGAGAAAGCAACAAAGAAATAATAAGAAAAATAAAATGGAGTTTGGAGAAATAAAATTGTACAAAATCATTATAAAAAATTATATAAGCATGTTCTTAAATTTTGGTTTTATTTCTTTTATGACAATGACCGTGTGTGCGTGTGCAAATATTTTTTGGGGTGTAAATTGAACGATAGGCAATTACATGAATAAAAATAAAAAAGTATGAGACATATTTTTTTTCTTTCTAAATTTTTTAAAATTGTGTTATTTGCTTAATATAGTAAAACAATTTTTTTTATGAAATTACATGTCTATTTTTTTAGTGTAATTATATAAGGGCTATTGTTTATTTTTTTTGCCTTGGGCCCAAAAATGTCAAAATTGACTTTATTAAAGTAAAAAAATTACAAATTTATAGGAACAAAAAGTTATTTAACACAAAATTATTTAATTGGAGACCTAAGATAACTCCATTAATATCCTTACAATTACCACACACATGCATTAACCCATATGACTTGTAATTAAAATTTAGTTATGTTTAATTATAGAAAAACATAAAAAGAAGTATGACATAACGTATAATTTCCAATTCTACACTGCACACACACGTTATTATTGTTAATTTTATATAGACTAAATTTTCCTCTAAAACCATAAATTTACAAAAAAAATTACAAATTTGTGAGAAAAAAAACATATATTAACACGTAGATAGCCTAAACTAAAAAATTAAAGTAGATGTCACATTGCTAATGCAAGGAAAAGGATTTTTAGCCATCCATATGTATTTGCAAGTTTGTTATATGCAAAATATGACAACTATAGGTGTTCACATTTGGCTAGTGCTCTATGTACCCCTAATTAAACCCCTCCAACCATCAATAACTAATTTTCCCTCTCATTATTCTCTCGATATTTTTCTTTGTCCCTTCTCTATAGCTTGTTCTTGTTTAAGCCTCAAAAGTCAATAAGCACCCAAAGATGTCAAAGGCGGTGGTTTATACCATAATAGCCACCGCCATGTTGTTTTTTATATTCTTGTCCCCGTTAAGCCTCAAGGAACCAAATGGTCACCTTAATCGCAGGTTTGGATACAAACTAATAGAACGAGCACCAAATTTTGACCCTCTTATGACAAACATTGAAAGAGAGGTTGAAAAGAAAATGTATCATAAACCTGTTCCCCATATGTTGCCCAATTTGTATGATACCGCATCGGTTAGTGATGTTGCAGAGACATACCAATATCTTACCTCAGGTGGTAAATTGAACATGACGTTAAGGTTGATCATTTTGTTCCCTTTGTTAGATAGAGAACCGAAAGATGGGGTGGTTGATTTCAATGAGTTAAAGGCTTGGAATACTCAACAAGCAATAGAGAGATTAAATTATCTCACACAATCTGAGTTGGATTCCAAAGACAAGAATGGAGATTTGGCCATCTCTTTTAAGGAGTATTTACCTCAATTTTCTGAAAAGAATATAGGTAATATGTTTACATGATTGAGTTTTTCTTTTTTAATTGAACCATTTTGATGTCAATTAATTAGTTTCCCAGATAGAGATTCATTGTTAGGTTATCAAATATATCCTATGTTGCAGACGTAAAATTATTTATTAGTTTTCACTTTTTATTTAGTAGTTTAAACCTTTTGAATTTTTAAAAGTAAAACATTAATTTAATATCAGAAAGTTTAGATTATTGTTCAATTTGATGAATAATGTTATGAAATAAAATAATAATAATTATCAACTTTGCCAACATGCAATTAAATTCGTCGTTGAAAGTGGTCTATTGTTCAGTTTATAGCATCATATTTTAGTCAATTTAGTAAATTAATTGGACAATTAATAGTCAATTTGCTTTGTGATAAATGATAACTGATAAAATGAAGAATTGAATTACTTTTTGGTACACACCTAGACTAAATTGTTTCATAATTTAAGAATCCTATAACTAAATTTATAATTTGGTAATACTAATGACTAATCAATGCCAATTTTAAGAAAAAATTAATTAATGTTTTACTTGAGTTATGGTATGATGTAAAAGTATCTATAATTAAGTTGTTCAAACTTCCATCCTTAATACCTAGATTAAATGAGCTTAATCTTACACGAGGGACCTAGATAGCTATATAAGTTAATTCATCGACTTCTATCTAATAAATTCAATATTAACAGAGTGGAAAGTTGAAATTTTTATCACAAATTCATCATGCTTATGACAATTGGTACCTCTTAAATTTTTGTTGGTTATCCTTTTTTTATGTTTATACTTAATCTTTTTTTAATGGGGTTTACTTTGTTGTTGATAGCCATAATCGGTGAATCAAATGATAAATTTTGTATTAAAATCCTAATTTATGTTAAAACAGAGAAAAAAGAAATGGGGCATGGTGAAGCAGGATGGTGGATGGAAAGATTTGAAGTTGCAGACATTGATCATAATGGGCTTCTGAACTTCACTGAACTTAAAGAGTATAAATAATTTATCAACTTTTCTTTTTCTTTCTCCTTTTTAGGTTGTTTTCAAAGTCATTTGAGTTACATCTTGTTGAAATTGTTTATATTTTATGCATTGAAATTGATGACAAGAAATTCATTTCTTTTTGTAGTTTTTTGCACCCAGAAGATAGCAAAAATCAAGAAATGTTGAAATGCATGTTGAAAGATAAACTAAAGTAAGCTTTCTTTTTCAAATACAATTGAAAGCACTTGTGTTCTACTTGTAATTCTTGTCCTTTTTCTTATAATCACTTTGGATCATGAAAGGAAAAATAGTACTACAATGGTTGAGCACTAAGCAATGAACTTATTTAGAGGTCATAACTTCAACTGCCATTAACTATGAATGTGAAATGATTTGGATTGGTAGCAAAGTTGGGGAATACAATTCCTAACATTCTAAGTTCTCAAAATTCTTTTAGAACTGCATACGTGTGTAAATTGGCTTAGCTAGTTGTGTGTATGATGTAGGCGCATGGACGATGAAAATGATGGTAAACTAAACTTGAATGAATTTGAAGACCGTGTATATAGTACATATGAAAGTTATATTGACTTTGAAACTAATGGAGGATATGTACCTTCGGCAAAAGATAAGTTTGCTCAGCTTGATGTGAATGATGACCAGTAAGTTTTCCTTTTCGGCCTCAAAAATGTTTTTCCAAATAATTCCATATTCTAAACTTATGGTGCATTATTTTGATATTAATTGTTTAATGTTAAGGAGTTGTTGCATTTACTTACTAAAATTTACTATTACTATATATATGGCAGATTTTTGTCACCAGAAGAATTGATACCAATACATTCTTATCTATACCCTGGAGAGCTAGCTTATGCTAAATATTTCACGTTCTATTTAATGAATGAGGTTAGTTAGTTACTTGCCTATAAATTGTAATGGTGTATGTTAATTGCATGAATACTTACTGGAGTAAAATACAATTCACCAAAAATAGGAATGAAGCATATAACATGTTTAAATATTACCAATTATCTACACTATATAACTCTACTTTGTTCATACCACAACACACTCAAAATTACAACAATAACTTTTAAGCAAAGGAAAAGGTAGTTTTGAATATTTGATATTTTGATTTTGTTTGATGTAGGCCGATGATAATAGAGATGGAAAGTTGACACTCCAAGAAATGCTTGATCATGAATTTACTTTCTACAATGTAGTTCATGCAGATGGCCACCAAGAAAGTGATGATGATCATGATGAGCTTTAAAGTATGAAATTAGTTACCACCAAAGTTTTAAGATATAAATAAAGTAGTGATCTAATTATTCTCCTTAATTATTTTGGTTTTGTAAAGTATAGAACTCAAACAAATTTAAATCAAAATAATCTTTCTTTTCTGAATAGGATGGACAATTAACATTTTAAATTGGTCTTTAGGCATTATTATTGTGACACCCAACTTTAGTAATCCTATTCTAAAACACTTATTTGTAATTAAACCAATAGTAACAAAAAAGTAAAGGAAGTCATTTTTTTTTTCATAAAGTGAAACCATGACCGTCAAACCACTATTATATCATAAAAGTGTTGGAAGCAAGTCTAAAGGCACAATTGCATGAGTGTTAAGAAATATGAACAAATGATACAACCCAAAATGTGTTTGTAGACAAATTAAAAACAACACCATAGGAAGACACATAACAAAAAGACAAGGGTTACCACCACCAAAGTCCATAGTCGAATAAGAGGACTATATATGTACACCTACATAGATAATTAAATTCATTCTATATCTACACTTTCGTTCTCCAAAAAGTTGTTAATTAAGTATATTAGATTTAAACAATCACTCTTCTTTATTGAAATCACAAGTATGAAATCTTTTGTGGGTGATCATATGTCTCACAGGTACCTAATATTATATCACATAATCAAAAGAAACAAAAGAATGAGATTCACATGCCACGCTAAATAGGATTAGAAACAGTGATTTAGAATCAAATAAAACAACAAAACAAAGCCATGATAAATTTATAGCAAACATTAAACTAATTCAAGTATTTATTTATAATAATATTATCATTGTAATGTATAAAACTAAAAATACTTTAATATTGCAGTAAGTATAATTTATTAAAAAAATATTTCAAAAATATTATTTAAAATATTTAATAATTTTTTATCAATTAATTAAATTAAATCAGATGATTTGATTTATAAACGTAAGTTGATTAACTGTCACAAAATATGTTCAAATTAATATATTTATTAATATGCTATAAACAACAAGATCATTCTATATTACAAAAGTAACAATGAAGAGAACACAAATCCATAATACATGAAATAAAAAAAAAATCACATGAATAGAATGTGTATTATAATATGCATATTGTATTGTAAATAAAGAAATATTATTGACAACAGAAGACAAATTAATTAAAGAAAGAGAAGACATATCAGAATTAAACTAACGGTAAATTAAATTTTGATTTAAAAACTAAAAAATTTAGAGATACAGAACGAAACAATTGCGAAAGCATATATGTATTAATTAGGCACAATTAGTAGCTCATCAGAATGATTAACGCCATTCTTTAAAAAAAAAAATTATTAACGCCTTTCTTCACAAATGAAATGATGGTGAAACGAATTGCCAAAAATATTTATTAAGTAATATTTATAAATTTATTTATTTATTTATTTAAACATACCTTAACTTAATAATTACTGATATTTATTTAATAATTTAGATACATAATCGTAACTTAAACATTTAATATTCATTAGTAATATTTATTTGTAAATATTAATTTTTTACAAAATATTAATATGAAAAATAAAATTTAAATTTATTTCATCGAAATTTTTTATCCAATAAAATGCTCTTGCTATATGTTAAGAAAAAAAAATCCTTTTATTCAATAAAATTTTCAATAATTACATTAATTAGTGCATTTCTATAATTTAATATTTATTAAATGCATTGTCGTGATTTTAAACATTGTTTAAGCTTGATTTAAATATGAGAATCTAAAACTTATTAGAAATAAATGGAAATGTATAATTTTATGTTTATTTTGATCAATGATTTGTTTGATTTTAATTTTTTTTATGCCAAAAAATACCTCTGCTAAATGCTAAGGGAAACTCACGTTAAACAATAAATTTCATACATTTACCATACTTGTTGGAGTTATACAATTTTAATATTTATTAAATACTTTGTTTTGTATCGTATTTTTCTTTTTTAGGTGTAACTTTCTTGCCACTATTAACTTGCTTGTATAATTTCACTTTTTCAAGTATTAATGTATGTAATTTTAATTTTATAAATTGAAAGAGTAGATGCAGTATCTGTGAAAGAAAATTGTCAGCATTTTTCTTAATTTGGAGAATAAAGTTCATATTCTTTGTCAAAATTTACATCCTTTATCAATTATTAAATATCTATCAAGAGGTATATAAGTTTTTATAAATTTTTAGTACATATTTTTTATTTTTATGAATAAAAAGAATATTAAAATATCATATTTAATCATTTTTAATATTTTATTATATCAAATAATTCTTATTAAAATAGATTAAATATAAATATTTATAATATTTTTATTATTAGAATATAAAATTCTCGAAATAATTTGTCAAATTTATTTATGAAATAATTTTAAAATTTTAATAAGTTTAAATTGGCTTCTGAGGAGTTTGTATTTATGAACTCTAATAATAATTTTGCTATTTAAAGCAAAAAATTTAATGAAGACATCTTGTATTTATGTAAACCCCAAACCCTAAAATTAATTATTTAGTATTTGATGATGTAATTATTTCAAATAGTAATAAGAAATTTATATCAGAACCAGCTATTATAAAAAACAAAAAAAAACATGAAGAGTGATAAAAAATAAATTTAAATAAAAACACAAAATAATTACAAGAAGAAGTAAGAATAATAAAAAACTTCAAAATAAATAATTGAAAATAAATAAATAAAAAGAAGAATTAGAAATAACAAAAAACAAATTCCTAAGCGCAACCTATGTTGAAAAGATTAAAGTATTAAAAAAATAGAAAAGTGAAAAAGCAAAAACCATTAATCGGTAATTATACATAAGTTGTTCATATATTTTTTTTATTATATCAAATAACTCATAAAATACATATTAAAATCATTAAAATCAAATAAGCAAAATATTTTCATTAATCAAAATTAAAAAATTATATTAATCAAAATATATATGTATATTTGTCATTTATTAATAGATAATATATTTTATATATTATCACATGTATATATTTTAAAGTTGTTGATTAATATAAATACATATGTATATTAATCATATGATGTCTTTTTTTAATACAATAATTAATCTATTGAATTATTAATAATAACTAATATCGATAAAAATAAGAATTTTTAAAGTAATTAGTTATATTTTTTTGTAAAAATGTAAAAGTAAAAGTTTTCTTTTTAATTATCACATTAAAGAAAAACAACATGTGTAAAAAACTATTCTCACATACTTGTAAAATACAAGTCATAGTTTCACATCAATTTGTAAAACGTAGCATCATACATTATCAATAACTACATCTCATTGATGTATATGTACATATAATCAATAATCTTAATGTCATGGAGTCACTCATCAATATTAGAGTATTATAAAATATGCATGTAAAGATCATTGTTAGTCAAAAAGAGAAAAATATTTCAAAAAGAAGATTTTCATGCTCAATATACAAAATATATAATCTAGTCTACCCATCAATAAGTAGTCCTAGTTAGACCAGTCAAAAATAAATTCTATACACCATGTTGTACACTAACTCAAACCCAATATCTGCTCCACTTCCTCAAAGGATCCTCTTCATCTTCCTCAACAACTCCAACTGTCTCAAAAGTAGTAACAAGGGTTTGTAGAACACTTCAATTTATAAGGCAGTTAGATAGAAGAAAGTCTTACATGGTACGTGGGTCAAATGGAGGAAATGTTGAGTCTAAGATGACACTATCAAGCGATGAAGAGTCGTACAAGTGTACTATAGCATCAAGTTAGCATTGGGGAGAGTCGATCCATATGAAGTAAAGGATGGAGATGTCGGCTCACGAATATATCCTAGTACAAGCATTTGGGTCAATATAACAGGTAAGTCTACATGCATAGGTCTACCTTGAGGAGGGTCTATAGGTGATAAGAAAGTGAACCACACAAATCGGACGAACACATCCTCTTCAAATAGGAAATAATGCGTCTACACCTCTTAATGGGTTGCATCATCAGTCAAAAGATCCGCAAGTAAAATTGTGTCTTCGTTGTCTGAAAAAATAAAATGAATGGAATGAGTCTTCAACTTACTATAGAGCCATGCAAACACAAGTAAATATGTGTGTGTGTGTGTGCGCGTGTATATATATATCCTCACTCATGCAATAAATACATTGATCATCATATTGTGATCCACTATAAATGATTTAGACCTTTAATGTCTCTTAATCCTCTAAATCCAAAGGAATTACATGACATTAATTCATATTTCATTGTTATTATTGGGTGACAATTGGAAGGACATACCCTGCCTAATACTTGAGTCAGGATACTCCCAACTAACCATGACAATGTTTTGTATTAATTGAGGATGTCAAGTCGATTGTGTGAGCCCTTCAACCCTTTGGGTTGACACAATTTGACAACTCATACTACTCTTTAGGACTCTATGAGTCTGTGGACATTCCGTAAACACCATACTATAGTCAACTTATGTATTTTCCATTCTTAGTTCATCTTTTATGTTTCTCTGCATAGTAACCTCCAACTACCTTCATTACTCCTCCACGACTGAGCCTCAATTATTAGTATCGACACGATGACTTTCCGTCGTTGTCGTCGTATTTAAATAGCTTTCCATCATTTTTTTTATTAAGTCATTCATTTATTTCTAATCATCCATTTATGATTAATCACTTTTGATTAATCATTTTATTTTTAGTTATCAATTTTAAAACTCAATATTATGATTTTAATTTAATTCCCCCATAGAATTGTATACGCCTCAAAAAAATGTTTATAACTTCTTTGTTTGATATTAAAACATGATAAAATTTTAGGAGAATGTCCTCAATACATATAAAAGTTAAAATTATTCATTACATTAATTTTATGGCGTCATTTAATCACATTTTTAAGTGCTCCTAGTTGTTGCCATTGCACATCTCTCTATTGTCATGTCAAGTCACAACATCGTTTATTCTCCTTCATTTTAGCTCTGAGTTGATTGAGACTTTTTTTAATATATACATTACTCAATACCATACAAAAATAACATAATTACATTACAAATGTTTCATGAATAATTTACATAATTACTTTTCTAAATTAGCCACATACTACATAAATAAAGGAGTTAGACAATTTCAAAACTCACAAATTAATTTACGAAGTTCCCTATTAACATAATTAATTTATTATGACTTAATCAAATAATAATATATAAAATTAATGAAAAAAATTCCATCTAAGACAATTTCTCTAATTTTGCACCAACAAATCACAATTTTAAGGTCCTAATTCATACTATAACATGTTACCATTAATTTTTAACATCAATATTTCAATTTCATCATCAAATCAAAGCCAAAACTTAATTAATAAATAACTTACATGTTGTAACAACAATTCCCATCACCAGTTTTACAATAACAAACAGAACATTCAAATAATTCATTTTACACATCCAAATCATGTTTTTAAGGTTATATATCATAGTATAACATGTTACTATTAATTTCTAACATTAATACATCAATTTTATCATCAAAACAAGACATATATACGTCCAATTTCAAGATATAGGTGCTAACAATAATGAATCTTGTCACTAAACTTGCACTCACAAACAGAATACTGAAATGAATCATTTTATACATCCAATCAACATTCATTTCTGGTCCAGTAGCTTATTTTTTACATCAAAACAAAGAACATATGATGCTTTCCTTTTGTTCAATTTTATATCTTACATATACTCAATGATTAGTGTTAGCTTTCACTTCAAATGATCATCACAATATTCATCCAACACTTTGCAATTTTCGTTCTCAACTCCAACCACCAAAACAAACAAAATCTAACACTAATGTACCTCTATTTTTTAGACGACAAACAGAGTGAGGTCCGACTGCAAGTTCATCTATGTATTCAACATTTCACACTCTCAAATCATGATTAAACAAGTTAAAAACATAACCAACCATATGTATAATCAATTCAAAGCGTGAAGCACAAATAACAAGTGCAAATATCTTCACTGACAAAGAGTTTAAAGTAGTCCCAACATTACATATGAAAATCACATTTTTCACTTTCAAGAATAACATACAACAACCCACAACAAATAGTAGCCATGAAAGCATTTTCCCTTATATTCAAGCAATAAAATTTCAATGGAACAATAGAAGGACTCCTTCATCCCTTGGTTCTTTGAGATTAAAGAAAATGCAGAGGTTTTGGAAGGTGTAAAACAACCCTTGGTGTCTTCCAAGTGGTTCATCCAGCAGCTTGAGAGGTTAAGTGAGGTTGGATATAGTGAGAAGGGACCAAGAAGGACGGTAGGAGGCTTTAAGAAAGGAAGAAAAAAAATTCAAAACTAATGTAGCTGGGTAAAAGGGCTGGGCATCGCTATTTTTTTTTTACTAAAGATGAGGGGGTTCCCTTAAGTGGTCCTACGTATAGGACATCACTTAGGTTAGTTGAGTATGTGTCTCTAGGGTTGACCTCTATAATTGACCTTTAATTAACCTTCTAATTAGGATTAGATTTAAGTAAATTTGTATAGCTTCATGCTACCTTAAATTAAATTTTTATCTATTTAATTTAGTTTAAACCTTAGTCCTAATTAATTTAATTAAGTTTTTAAGAGATAAAATAATTATCATTATGTAATTATTGAGTTGATTAAAGTCAACATTAGTAGTCTAATTCTTAATTAATTTATTAACACAAAAAAATTTTACTTTAATTTTTATTTATCTATACTTTAATATTTCACTATACTAGTTTTATTTGTTTAAATATCATACTCACAGTTATATTTATTTTATATAGTTAATATTTACTAATTATTATTAAATAAATGATTAATTCACTAATTAATTTTAATTAGTGAAATTCTTATTTTGAATTTTGGGAATATTATATCTCAAGTAATCAAATATCATGCGACAATATTACATTAATTCTAATCTTGCTAAATGTCGTTAATATTTTTTTTTTAATTTACAAAATACATAATTATAATAATTAAACTTATTAAAATGAGTATATTTTTAATTAAATTATTTAGTACAATCATTAGATTTTTATATATTTGTTTTGAATTTATACTAAATTTAAATTAAGAAATTTCACAAGACTTTTTTTAATTTGATAATACAATATATAATTGATGATTTAAATATAAAATTTATTATTGTACCATCATTAGAAATATTTTTTAAATTAATATTTACTGTAAAATTTAAACTGATTTATTAATATTTATTTGATAATAATACTATAATGGTGTTGGGAAAAAATAGATATATATTATAAAAGACGATTTTGTCATATAGACAAATTTCACGTGACAACACTATTGATTTTTTTTTTGTCGAAATGTTATTGAAATTTTTATTTTATTTTTAATTCATAAAAATCATAATTATAGTAAATAATATAATT
>JAMLFT010010768.1:0-11596 GCA_026544285.1 Pachyrhizus erosus
ATTAAAATCTACTGTTATGATTTTAATCTTATATTAAAATTTAAAATATATTAAAATATATTATTATCTTTTATATTTTATATTAAAATAAAAATATATTAAAATCTATTATTATTTTTACCAAGTAAAAATGTCTCACAATTTATAATTATATTAATATTAGTGCTAGAAATGCTGGTGGTTGCTTTTTTGGAATAGGTAAGCTTGGTAGATAGTGCTGAAAATTTGTAACTACCTTATTGATAGTATGGGACATGTAAAATAATTTTGTTTATTAATGCAGTTTGTTTCTTGTTATTGATCCAATTTTGTTCCTGATTTTTATTATTTCATTTATAAAAAATTGTTGCAAAAATGGTATGTCTTTATGATTATACAAGTTGATGTTGATATTAAAATGCAAGCAATAAAGACATTTGGTTTACTAAATTTAACCAACTAAAATATGGTTAAGGCGATAAGTATTACACCTAAAAGTTATTCAAATGTCACTCACTTTGACAAAAAAAAAAGAAAAGAAAAAAAAAAGTGACAGAACTATAACTATTGGTAGTGTTACATACCAAAAAAAATGACACAAAGATAAGCAAACACTTATGCCTATTGCCCAGTACAAATGAAGTTGTCACTTCCAAATAATATATTACAATAAAAGTTTTAAAAACCGAATAACTAATTTCTAAACTACAAAGTCCTTCAAATTACAAGTCAAGTGTAACTTATGTCTTTGTTTGTTCACATCTTTCTCAATTACTTTTTCATTATTTTTAACATTGATATTGTCTCTTGAACCATTAAGAATACAATGTAAGTTCTTTTAATACCATAAATTGTGTGTAAAGTAAATTATTAAATTTGTAAATACTTACATAAGATTCTTGGAAAGCTTTGTAAGCTTTTGTCACCTGTACAAGGTTAATTATGTCTTATTTTTGGACTAGCCTCCTTCAACTATATTTTGTTTCAATGCATGAGCCTAGTGTAACAACAATTCAAGATTAGTAAAAGGATCACATTTTAAATTTAAATTCACATATAAAAATTAGAAATTTGGTTTCAAACCTTGGTTATGTTTATTTGAATACATTGTCTGGCCACATTGACAACAAGGTTAAGAGCCATTGATTTACCCTAATAAACCGAAAATGGCAAAGGAGTAAGATATTGTTTAATTTACTTGATGAAAAACCCAAATCAAATATCTTTATTACCTTTCTCCCTTTGACAATTGGTACCTTTCTCCCTTTAGCTTTGGAACCTAATCCTTTGTTTTTGGCAACTATTGTTACATGTCTTGGTGTAGACACAAAATCACATGTTACAAGTATTGCAAGTTATGAAGAATCACCTACTGCATGTATTCAATAATCACCTTCTATAGGTATTCCAGGCTGTGAAACATGTGTTGTAGGATGTGAAATGTTATCCTACAATATATTTAGATATTAATTATAGTAAAAATCATTAAACAACTTATAAAATGGATCAGAAACTTACATTCATGGCAGGTTCATAGTTTTGACTTGCTTGTGTTACAATATTTTGTGAAACATGTTTTGCACCATCCATTTGAGCCTCTGACAAGTCTTCAATTGGTACAGTCATCTTGCATGTCCTCGTATTGTGATATTGTTCACCGCATCTCCTACAAGACATAACAATGTTTAGTTTCCTTAACTTATTACCACTTGACACTTCATCTAATTCCCTTCTCCTAAGTTTTTTAGGCCTTCCAAGTCCTCTTTTATAATTTGGTGGCAAGATGACATTTGCATCTTTTCTTAGTCATAGTTGTTGACCATTTATAGGATTAATGTCTTGTTCATAACATGACTGATATAGATCCTTCTTTTAGTATATATCTATATTTGTTTCAGGTTTTGCATTAATATACATAATAGCAGTAACATGGCAACATGGAATACCCACAAGATCCCAAAAATTACAGGTACATGATTTCTTCTCTAAGTTAACCACAAATTTTTCAAGCATAAGTGAGTGTGTGACTACAAACATTGGCCCATCAGGCCAAGTATCAAATTAGTTTGCACTAAGGTCCACCTCTTTGTATAGCCTCTTCAAAGGTTTTGGCATGACATCACCATTAAACTTCTTGCATTTTTCTCTTAATGAACACAATCTTCTCAAAATATAACACCTAATTCATTCTACATAATAAGGATTGGTTTGTCTCTAACAAACAACAATGTTGAATTAAAGGACTTTGTAAGGTTGTTTATCAAGCCATCACATTTTGAGTGAAAATTGAAAGCATGCATACATCGGTTTCTTTTATCATGTCCCATCAACCAATCATATGCATCCTTATTGATATGTTTAATTTGAAGCATTTTTTCCTCCCATGTTGAATAATAAGTTGATTTTGTTGTACCCATCATTAAATCCCTAATCATAACTCAACCTCTAATTTTTTTTCTTGAAGTTGTTGTATAAGTGTCTAAGGCAAAATTTGTGCTAAGGAATTCCCTCCATCTCTTGCAAAAATTGGATCAGACCATATATAATAAAAATATGACTAACAAGTTAAAATATAAGTATAAAAAGTATATTGTGAAATAATCAAAGCTCATAACATATTTATTCCTTTTGCAAATATCAATTTCATGTATCATTCGTCTTAATGTCCACCATGGCAAAAGCAATTGGCAAATTCTGGTCATCAGGGTCTTTGACAATAGCCACTAATAATTGTCCAACGTACTTGGTCTTAAGGTAGCAACCATCAACACTAATGAATGGTATGTAAGACTGTTGAAAAGCTTTCTTACAACCATCAAAACAGATATATAATCTTTCGAACCTTGGTTACAATATAAGATTAGGTCTTTCAATTGAAATTAGACAAGTATTCCCTTCACATGCTTTTTTCAAATCTTCACAATAGGACCTGAATCTAGCATACTGCTTAATTGCATCTCCTTCCACAATCACTAATGCAATTTTTCTAGCCTTATATATAGTAATTGATGTAATGCTAATTGAGATCCTACTTCTAATGTCATCAACTACTTCATTAATAGTCATGTTAGAATTTAAATTTAGCATTCTTGTTTTGATACTTTCCCACCATTTAATAGTCATGCTTAATAGTCATGTTTTTCCAAAATTTGGCTTACCACCCATATGGACTTAGCATTCTCGTTTGCAAATACTTTCCCATAATTATGTTCATTAATGAGAGTTTTAATACTAAATATTTCTTCTTTACCTAGTCTGCTTATTAGGCAAAAACAACCATATTTTTTTGAGCAACCAACTCTCAATCTTATAGTATCATTCTTGATAAAAGTTACCTCTTTTCCATTTAACATTAAATGTTCATTATAGCCTCCTTGAATTAGTTGAGTAACCTGAATTGTATGTCAAGCTTGAACTTAAAATCTTTGCACATTTCATGAGGTTTATATTAGACATAAGTTTTGGACTTAACAAGCATCCTCATTTAACTAGCTTTTACTCACCAACACCTCAAACATATAATCAGCTTCTATATCATGTCCTAAGTCATGCATATTTGGAATATCAAATTCAAAATTGTCTCAACATGCTCCTATATTGTCAATATTACCTTGATCGTCTATAGACTTACTTTCTAACTCTATATTCATCACTATCTTTAGGGATATTAGGACACAATGAATCATCATCATTGCCACTCTAACTATCAACATACGACACATCATCCAAAACAACTTTCCCTTTTGACATGTCCTTAGTAGCCCACTTTTACTTGTAGCATTGGCATCAACATGGATTTCACCCTCAATAACTTTAGCCACATCAACAGTTGCATCATGTTCACTACCTCTGTCCACATCAACTACAACATTTTCATGGCAACCATCCACACTAACAACTACATCATTTTCATGGCAACTATCCACTCCAACTACATCATTTCCATGACAACCACCCACACCAATAACTACAACCTTTTATTTTGACCATCAACACCATCATCCAAAACCAATAGCTACATCATTTTCAGTCCTTTTATTTTGACCACCAACACTAATATCCAAACATACTTCTACAACATCATTTTTCCCAACATTAGTCACATCATTTTCAACCTCATTTAGAAACTCATATGCAATACTTAGCAACTCTTCATCATATATAAATTAGGTTCATTCACTACTAAATGATTCGTATGATAGATTCCTCCTCGGCGAATCTTTGTCATTCGTAGTAAGGGGAATCGTTAGTGGTCCCAAGAAAGTAGAATGTGATAGCCTCTTTTTGAACTGAGGTTAGTGTTTTTTTTAATTCTTATTTTTTTTTTTTGTGGTTATGTGTATGCCTCTTGTACAATTGTTGTTGTGGTTGATGTTTGCAATGAAGGCATGTGTGGGTTATATCATTGTATGTATTATTTTGTTTGGTTACATTTGGTGCACCCAATTACATAGTGAAAGCATGTGCAATTTGAATTAAAAAACTAATTTAAAGATTTTTAATATTTTAGAATTTTTTGTGATACAAGAGATGCCATTTACTTTAGTGATACATCATAGAGATTTTTTTGTAAAAGATCCCAAGTTATAGTACAAATAAAAAGATATTGATGTTTATAGAAATCTAGATATTGACACTTTTTTTAAGGGATTATTGCATTGGTCAAGAAGTTGGGTTATCAATATAACCAATTTAAGTTGTGGTGGAAAGAGAAAAAAGTTGATTTTGAAGATGGTTTGAAGGAGTTTACAAATGATGAACATGCATTACAATTATGCAGTTATGTATTTAATAATGATGTTGAAATAAAAACATATTTAAACCTTAATTTTAGAATGATTAAAAACATATTTAAACATTATTTTTTATTGTGAATCTCATTAAAAAAAAAAAAATTGTCCCACTTCTTTCCCTTCCCAAACAAACGAAAAAAATTTAGTCTCTTTCATACTCTTTCCCACATTATTAATCATACTTTTTGTTTCAAGGGAAGCATCCCATACCTTTGACAACACCTCTATAAAAATAGGTTAATATGAGCGTTTGGCATTCAACATGCCTGCGCATTACATGCTGATAATTTTCTCCCGTATTGCAGTTTTAAGAAGAGGTAAATAAACAAATTGTCACTTATGACAAAATTATGATATTTTCATATTATGGAAAAAAAAAATCCCCTTCGTGATATTTTTGTAGTATGGGGGAAATCTTTTTTTTTTTTTTTCAAAAATAGTTACGCGCGTAAAGATCTACCACTAATGCACAGAGATCATATATGATCAGATTTTTTCCATTTGAATAAAATTAGATATTCCGTTTTATACAAAATTTTGATGTTTTTGAAATTATATAGAAATCTTAAACATACTCAGCATAACTGAAAACGAAGGGATAAAACAATGCTTCTCAATTACTGTACTTTCACCTCCTTCTTATGTAGGCATTCTATACTTCCCCATTGTTGGTGCTAGGCTTCTAAGCTCGAAGATTCAACCTGTCTAGTGCATGAAACTTATCTGCAATGCCAATTGCCAACGACGTCAAATCTAACACGATCCAATCACCGGCTTATGAGCCGAATCACATTAGATTCTGGGTCAGCAAGTCATAAGTAATGACACAAATATGCAACCATTAGCCACTGAAATCTAGCACTAGCAGGTTCTGAGATCTTCTATTTATAAAGTCAGAACTTCTGGCTTGATTCCATCATTGATAATATTACTAACCTAATGTTCCAGACTAGACATGTGCCAGACAATCCCAAGAGCTTTCAAAATCAAGAAGTGTGCCTGCATCGAATGTGCTATGCTCAGCAGATGGCATATTCAGTTCAGACATCACAGCCCCATCAGCTCCAACCAGGACAGAGTTTTCTTCGCTAAAAAGCCAGCGCTTGATATCATCAACTGAGCCAAGACCGGAGCTTCCAGTAAACTGGGTAGATCCTGAGCTTTGTTGATAAGGAATGATTTGATCGGTATCCTTAATCATACTTGAGTCAGAGGCTGAAAAATCTGCCCTTTGTGCAGATTCAATTTGACTCACATCATAACGTTTCTGTTGGCAAGAACAAGAATATTGCCTTGTAGTTCCATTTTGGGCTACATTTCCACCAGCATTTTCATTTTGACTTCCTATTAGAGGCTCATTTATAGCCTGATTTCTACTCAGGCCATCCGCATTACTTAAAGGAGCATTGTTACCTTGAACAGAATATGCATAAAAATTCTGCCTACCATTTGATTGGTAAGATGCTTGAGTATCATGAGCACCAGTATATTTGTTGGCAGAACTGAGGTTATTCTGATGAGAGCATGAATTTGGGTACAATAAATTATGGGGGGCATAAACATCATCTTGTCCATAGCAAGTTCTGTTATTTGAAAATCCTGTTGCAGCATTATATCTGGCATATTGCTGTGCTAGATTGACAAGATTGCTGAAGCCACCAGAAGCACCATGAGTAGATTGGTTCGTTGGCAGGGTGCTCCCAACACCAACACTGCCTAACCCGTTAAGCATTGTGTTAGCACGAAGGAACCGAGGCCTTACAGTGCTAACTCCATGCTGTCGCACCCTTTGAATAGCATGATTGCGCACGCCTAGCAAGTGCTGTGGAATGGAAAGTGACTGGTATCTGTTTCTCACCAAAGTTGACCCTGACTCTCCATGTCTACCACTACCATGGTTTGTACCAGACGGAATTGTCAAGTTGGTCACAATGGAGCATTCAGGTACAGCGTTTGGCTTGGATACCTGGTTCTGGATGCTAGAATTTAGTGAGGAGCACGTATGCATTATAATTGGCCTAGTGGCTTGATTTTGGGGCATGAGATTTACCGGGGAGCAGGTAGACATTGCTGTCTGATTCAGCGACATGGAATTTGAAGACAATAGCACAATATCAAGAGGCAGAATAGAATTCTGTTGGGCATTCCTGGCATCACTCAAATTGATTGAAGCTGGTAATGGAGCAGTCATGCCCAGCTTGAAATTTTTCCTTAGAGTTCTCCATGTATCAGATTTATCGGTTGCATGACAATGATCTGTACCTAAAAGGCCAGTACCCCACTTCGGACATGGTGCTACTAAGTCACACACATAACAGTGGCACTGCATTCTCATAAAGAAAAAAAGAAAACAAAAATATCAAACAGCAAATAACAAAAAAAAAAAAAAAACCTATTATAATTAAACCAATTATGACATAGCCTTAAGCAACAAATTATGAACTTTACTTGGTCACAGTGCTTCTCATGGGGTGTGGAAGAATAAGCAAATTTGACACAAAGATGTCGGGGATGAGGATAGTCTCTGCACGCAATCTGCAAGTCAAAAACAAAAAAGAACCTCCACGTTTAAAATGGTATAGACGCATCTTTGATCACAAGCAAAGAAAGTATGAAAATTGTAGTTTTGAGAAAAGAAGATCATACATGAAAACCAAAGTAAATTTAGGCCAAAAAAAGAAAATATTAAAAAGAGCAAACAGAAATGCTGCAGGACTCTGCTGCAATAACATAGACTCATAGAGTTTATTAAACAGAGGATCCACTCAGGTCTTGCTTTCTTCCAAGTACAGAGTTAGAAACATTTACTCATAGTTCCTAGAGTCTTAATCAGAATCAGACATTCTAATTTCATCTTACAATATGAATTCATTAAAAAAATAGGAATGCTAACCACATTCACTAACAGTCTTTCAAAACACATTTTCTCTCATTGGTTGAAATTCATATCGATCCCACATTCCTACTTGTTTGGGAATGAGACCTACCAAACTCACATGTTTAGTAGGAGCCATATGAATTCCACCCAGACAGTTCATGCTCAAGGCATCAAATACTAAGAAAAATGAAAACAGATTACGGTTCCCACTTATCAATACATACAAATCAAACTTTCGGAAAAATACCAGAAAATAATCAATCACAAGCACAAAGATTCAGAGTATCATTTACACCAATTATACAAAAATGAAAAAAAATGATAATTCCCACCCATTAGTACAACAAATTAGAGAAAATACCTGACCCTTCTCCCCAACTACAACCAAGTCGTCTGACCCAGTTGACGAGTAATCCACAGAGGTGAGTCGGTTTTCCGGGTCACCGTCCAGAACCACACAATCATCATCACCATCATCCACGCTTTTTACACCTGGTGTCGATATCAAAGACTTGGACTTGTGTTGAGGTTTGTTCCCATCGTGAAAAACAGGAACCTCGCTAGATTCTTCGTCTGATATGTCAAGAAACTCCTTTATCCAGTCAAAGCCAATGATCCTTCCTCTCTTATCTTCCAAACACACCACCTCCTCTTCTTCATCGGAACTTACATCCAACACCACTGGCATGGACTCCATGCTAAACTAAATATCGAAAAGATCGAGTTTTCCCAGAAATGTCGTAGTGGGGAAGAACAAAAATTGAATAACAAATGAAAAACGCAAAAAAGGCAAATGCTGAGATAAGCAGTAGTGACAAATAAATATATATATATTTAAATAAATAAATAACCGCTTCGACGTTAATGTTAGCCAGAAATGTTCAGAATTTAAGAAGTTTGAGAAGGTGAAGACATTACTAAAGCAGTGTTTGTTGCTGAGTGAGAAAAGTATTCAAATGCCAAATACTAAAAAAATATTAAGAATTTAATTTAATGTATGACCGAAGAATAAAGAAAGATGTTGGGGGAATCTGAGGAGGTAATTTCGTTTGTTTATGTTTTTTGAGAAAAAAAAAACCGTTTGCACACGTTACCGACTAGGCGACTAGTTGGCATTGGTTATTATTAGTGATGGGCGCGTGGAAGGTTTGCGCGTAGTCTTAGCAAGTCCAAGTCTTAGAAATTCAAGAGTGAAAGTGAAGGGGAAGTTGAAGGGTACTTACTTACATATACCAAATTCATCCTTTGTATCTGACAACAAGTAGACCATGGGATTTCGCGAATCTTCTAAGCTAATCAAACATAAATTATTCAAAATTAATATACAAAAACTATAAAATTTATTCATTTTAATTACTCATCGAATCTAGTTTTAGAAATCGATTAAATTCTTTTCCATCTTAAAAGACACGGGTTAAAGAATTATAAAAAAATATCATTTTCAATAAAAATTATAAAAAAAGTACATTTAAAATTATGAAAAATTGCATTTGTACATATTTTAATAAAAAGCTTTCTAATTTTATTTTTCACAAATGTCCCCAACGTTTACTAATTACGATGACTTCAAATTTATATATACAAACATAAATTTATTTATAAAATTATTGTATAATTCATATTTAAATAAGTAAAAATTCATAGTTAAATTAAATTGTTATAAATTTTATGGTACTTACAAATAATAAAAATATATAAGTAAAATTTATGAAATTTTTATATCAATTTTTTACAACTTTACTATCTCTATTTCATTTCATTATCATGTATGGTTTTATTTCACTATTTACCTTATTTTAAAAAAATTATATTATTTTGATTAAAAATTATAATTTATGAGATGAGAAGACGGATTTTTTTGTCGAATGCATTAAGAATATTTCTCGATTCATATTTGGAAAATTAGAAGAGATTATTTAAATATAGTCAATCTTAAGTTAAACTTTACTACTAATTACTATATGCTTTTAATTAAATTGAACTAGCATGTACTGACGCGATTACACAGATCACATTGGCTTTTACTTATGTTCTAAATCAATTTATTTATATACTAATTATAAGTTGATATATATTACATTTATTAATGTAATACACACTATATTAATTATCAATTAGTATTTTAGTCACAATTAAGGTTTTTCGTCCCTCTATGAGGATTATTTTGCAGAAAAAATCTATTTATTTTTTTCCTCCAGTTTTCAAAATAAAAAAAACAAATATTAGTTCATTAAAAAATAGTTTAACATCATTTAATTTTATCAATCACATTTCAAAAATATTTTTTAAAATTAATCCTCATTAAAATTTAATATTAAGATTAGTAAAATATCATTAAAAATAAAATCTCAATTAAAATAAAAAATATTTATGAAATAATATCATTAAATAAAATAAAATTAGTCAAAATTATTTATATTTAAAATAAAAATAATATGTAATTTTTTCATATTTAAAATTGAAAGAAGTAAATTATTAAAATTAGATTAAATAAATTGAAAATTAATATATCAAAAACTAAAAAAAAACACAATCTTTTATTGAATTTAATTACATATCAAATCTAATTTTAAAAATCGATTAAATTCCTATCAGTCTTACTACCAAGTGTCTCAATGTCTTAACAAAGGTTTTAAAATGTTTTTTATTTAAAATTATAAAAAAGTGCATTTAAAAATATAAAATATTTATAAATCTGTTTTAATTATAGATCAAGTCAAACTTTAAATTTAACTTATATATTTAATGACATACAAAAATGTTGATGTATTATTAATTTGTAAGTGAAACTTGAACATAGTCCAAAGTCAAAACATACTTATAATACTAGCATAATGTATTTTTAAACAAATTCAAGTTAAAAAAATAATTTATAAAAATGACACAAATAGATAATCACTCTCAAAACATGCTCAATCGTTAAAGTTAAGTTTTATTAAAATTACTGTAAAGTTTTATACATTTATTAACAAAACATTGAGAAATAAAATTTTAAAAGCTAGATTTTTTTAATCTAATCAAAATTACTTTAAATTAGATTTAATTTAAAAAAATTATTTTTAATTCAATCTAAAATTCTTTTAGTTAAATTGAATTTAAGAGTTATCTTTATGCATATTCAATTAAAAATATACACCTGTAAAATAAAAAAGAAAATAAAGCAATCTGTAACAGTAAATTAAAATATCTGATTCCGAATTATTTTCAGTAAAATCTTCCGGTTTTTTTCAGACAATCATTTTGTGATTCATTTTCCTCTTTTCTTCGAACCTTCAAAAGAGACATGTCTCTTATTTAATAGGTCTTCCATTATACTTTCTAAAGTCAGACATTCATCTTCTCTTCATCGCAACAATATTCAACTTTAATTTATGGGGTGATTGATAGAGATTCTTTCAAGTATTCGAAGAATTTAAGGTTGAGAATACTATGTTTAATATGTATAATTTAATATTTTAAGAATTATTTTTTAATTAATTTTTTTATATTTAATCTTTATTGTAATTACTATATACTTTTATATCTATTAAAAAATATTGAGAAATAATAATTTTGAAACTATATATTTTAATTTATTCGACATTACTTTTAATTACATTGAATAAGCGATTACTGACGCAATTACAGGGATGACATTGATTTTCACGTATGTTCTGAAACAATTTATTTATATATTAATTATAAGTTGATATATATTAAATTTATCAATGTGATGCATACTATATTAATCATTAATCAGAATAAATTAAGGGTTTTCATCTCTCTTGAAAGTTGTATTTTGCAGAAAAATTTTATTTATTTCTCGTCACTCCATTTTCGAATATAAGAAAAAAAAATATTATTATATTATTAAAAATAGTTGATCATTTAATTTTATCAATCTAATTTTAAAAATATTTTTTAAAAATTATTTCATATTAAAATTTGATATTAATATTAGAAAATG
>JAMLFT010010769.1:0-11595 GCA_026544285.1 Pachyrhizus erosus
TAAAATAAAAATTATGTTTTTCATTTTTAAAGTGTTATTAAATCATTTTTTTCTCTTTCCAAAGTTCTATCTAAAAAACTTTAGGGACCAGAAATTAAATTTTTATTTTATTAGGGATCAAGGGAAAAGAAAAAATTTAATAGGGACCAAACAAAAAATTTAACTACTTATTAAAAATCAAAAACTTATTTAAGCATAAATATTTTTAAAACACTTGTTTATCAAATTATTATTATATATTATTTTAATGAAATTTTTTTACCCTTTTTATCATTTGGAACCATAAAAAATAACAATTACTCTCATATGATATAGATAAAAATTATTTTGACGTAATGACATGCATAAATATATAATAATAAAATTTTAATAAATATTTTTAATTTTTTTATCGTATTTTTTTAATAAAATATACAACATTAATTATTTCAACAAATTATAATTAAAATATAACAAATAATGACGTGTAATTTTTTAGCATAATATTAAAATTATAAAAAATAAGTTTAAATAACTTTTTGGTATCTATAAAACATGAGTGTTTTGGTTTTGGTACTTATGTTACTTTTTTTATTATAATTCCTATAAATATATTTTTTTTATTTTAATTTTTATAAATATGTCATATTTTTTATTTTAATCCTTATAATTGTCTCTTTTTTATTTTAATATTCATTCATATATTTTATTTTATTTTATTACCTATAATGTCATCATGTTGACATAATACTTTTGATAATATCATTATTTATTGACTAAATAATATTGTTGACATAACATATGATGATGTTATTATCATTAAAATAGATTAAAGTAATTAATTACGGATACCAAAACTAAAAATAAAAAGTACTTAATCATGAATATCAAAATTAAAAATAAATATTTATCCAGTATTAAAATAAAAATAAAAAGTCAAAAATCAAAATAAAAAAACTTCTATTTTATGGGTATGAAAATGTTATTTAAATTTTTTATAAATACCTATTCTAGATAGAAGAAACAGCCAATAGATGAGACAATTTTAGGGAGTCTAGAGTGAGGAAGGTGGTGTCATCAACCAACAACGGGGGTTTAGGCTGTTGGCGAGGTTGGCTTTTAAGGATCATTAGGGAGAGGTAGGAGTTGAGAAGTGGTTGGAAGAATAGTATATATTTTTTAAAATTAATCACAAATCCTTTATTCATATATTTTGAAACTTGAGTTAACAAAACACACCATTTTAATTAAATAATTTATTTTTAAAATTTTTATTAAAAAATAAAAAATACTCAACCATTCTAAATAAATTTTTAAAAAAATGAAGCTTTGAAAATAAAAAAATCTCTTTACTTTTTTCTTTTCATCTACTCTCCACTCTCTTTCTCTTTCTTATCTCTTTTTCATCACTCTTTTAGCTCTCCTTTCCCATTCTCTATGTTCTTTTTTGGATAATTTTTTAAGTTAGAAAATAAAAATGATCAAACTACACCTAGTTTATTTTTTAACTTGTTATTTTTAAGAAGAAGAAACAAAAAAACACCTAATCAAATGAAGCTTATCCACGCAAAAAAAGAGGGTGGAGGAGAGTGTCTAATATCTATGCACACGGTTAAGCCTCAATAAGGCCAAAGACATAGATGACACACTATAATTGAGTTAAAGTGTGAAACAGCTTCTCATTTTGTATTGATGCCAATTGTGTTACTTTGTTGCCAGACAATATCTTCTAACACACCCACCACCAATCCAAATTGAGCCCATGTGCCCAGAATATGATTTGAATCTCTTTTTTATTTGTTTCACATTCCATAAGTTATAAAAGAAATTATGTGAAGCTTTCTTTTCTTGTTTGATTCTTTATGCCATCAGAATTGCCATTAGAAACTGTATTAGTTGTATAGGTGGAGATTATGGCAATAGATAATATTTAAAAGAGTATACATATTTAATTATTATCAAGTGTTGCACATGTTTAATAATATCTTAATTTTGTAATCAACATCAGATTATTTGATTTAATAATTTTTTAAATGATAATGAATTTATTACGCAAAAGATTGTTAATGTTATTTTTGCGTTGAATGTTGGGGTTTCTATATTTTCTTAATAAATGTATTTCTTCGGGAAAAAAGGTACCTTGTAGAAAATAGAACCATCAAATGCTAATTATTCCAATTCTTAGCAGTGTATTATGTATGTAGAAATTATTGGAAACAAATTGCACAAATTTACGAATTTCTTGTAATTAATTTTTTATAAAAAAGATCTATAATCTATTAATGAAACAATTGGGGAAAAAATATACAAAAAAGAATTGAAAAAAAATAAAGTGTGAAAATAAAATCTACTATAAAGGAAACTTTAAATAAAATATTTTAAACACTAAATATTATT
Organism: Pachyrhizus erosus; assembly: GCA_026544285.1. Taxonomy (NCBI): domain Eukaryota; kingdom Viridiplantae; phylum Streptophyta; class Magnoliopsida; order Fabales; family Fabaceae; genus Pachyrhizus; species Pachyrhizus erosus. The sequence continues at coordinate 2,377 of JAMLFT010010769.1, forward strand.
GAGTAAAAATTATTATTATTATTTATGTTGTCATATTCTTTCTTAAGAATCACAATATTTGTTGTTCATTTAAAGGAGACAAACGCGGAAGATTTTCATCAATGAATCATCAGTACACTATACAAGTGAACTTGATACCATTTTCAACTCAAAACTTTAAGACATTAGATTTGTGAGTTTTTCTTACTTATATATTACTCAACTTGTTTATTATTATCCAATGTAGAACTTAAACTTTACACTTGTACTTCAACAATAATCTCTCCCTCACAACTATGTGGAGATGACTGTTAACCGACGATCTCACAATAAGTTTCAAACTTCATTTTCGATAATACCTTAGTCATCATATAAGTACTATTATCATTAGTATGAATTTTGGCTAACTCCAACAACTTAGCATCCAAAACATCTCGTATTCAATTATACCTCACATTAATATGTTTCCATCTAGAATGAAAAGTTGAGTTCTTACTAAGATAAATAACATTCTAACTATCTACAAATAATAGATATTCCTCTTAAACAAAACCAAGCTCTTGCAAGAATTTCTTTACCCATAGCAACCCCTTTCGTGCTTAAGTAATGACAATTAATTTTGTCTTTGTAGTAGACAAAGTTACACACCTTTGTAGTCTAAATTGCCAAGTCACAACTCCTCTTACAAATTTAATTAAATGGTTTGAAATGAACTTCTTGGAATTAATGTCTCTAATCATATCTGAGTTTGAGTATCCCACCAAAGTAGGCTCATCACTACCAAAACAAAGTCTCTTGTCAACAATATCACGAAGATACCTCAAAATCCATTTGACAACATTTCAATGCTTTCTACCTATGTTTGACATAAATCTATTGATTGTACCAATAACATATGTTATATTCGATTTTATGCACACCTGCATACATCAAACTACCCATCACAGTTGCATAAAGAATATGTTGCATATCTAATTTCTCAGCTTCATTTAATAGACTCTATTTAGAACTTAACTTAAAATGAGTAGCAAGAGAAGCGTTCACCACCTTAGCCTTTTCCATCTAGAATCTTTACAACATTTTTTAACGTAGTGTTCTTCTAATAGCCATAACTACTTATCCTTTTTGTTACACAAGATTCTTATACCTATAATATGTTTAGCAACTCTCATGTCCTTTATGCCAAATAACTCGTCCAATTGCTTTGTCAATATATTAATCCTAGAAAATTTTTTCCTAAAAATAAGCATGTCATTAAAATATATTAACAAGATAATGAAATCATTGTCAAAAAACTTTTTAAAAAGGACCCAATGGTCAAAAATAATTTTCTTTAGCCTTGCTCGCATATAACAAACTCAAATTTCTTGTGCCACTACATTGGAACTTCTTCAAACCATATAGGTTTTTTCTCAACCTACACACATAGTCTTCTTTGCCTTTAACATGAAATTCATAAGGTTGCTTCATGTAGATCTCTTCCACCAAATCACCATGAAGGAAAGCAGACTTCACATCCATTTGTTCTACCTCTAAATCAAGAGTAGTAGTCAAACTCAACATGGTTATAATGGATGACATTTTCACCACAAAGTGAGAATATCTCATTAAAATTAACAATTTTCCTTTTACTATAGTCTTTAACCACTAATTTGACTTTATACCTTAAAGACATATAATTACTCTCATGTTTTACCTTGTAGATCCACCTATTATTAAAAGTCCTCTTGTCCTTAGGCAACTTCACCAAAAAAAAAATGTGATTATCATGCAAGGATTTTATCTCATCCTTTGTCATATCTAACAATTTTTGTTTTTCTTCACTCTCTATGGTATCTTGAAAGCACTTAGGTTCTCCTTCATTTGTTAGCATTACATACTCATTAGGTGAATACTTGGTAGATGGTTGTTTCTCTTTGTTAGACTTATTGAGTTAAAGTTGAGGTGGACATCACCAAGATTTTTAGCTTGTGATAGGAACATCTCTCTCATCTCAAGGATGTTGGTCACCAACAAAATCATATTGCTTATCATTCTGAACATCAATATTTAGATTATGAAGAGGTAACCGAATTGGTTCAATATTAGCTACGTCATTGTCTTCCATGGGTGTAGACTTCTTTACCTTATTAATGTCTTTAATGGTTTGGTCTTCCTCAAACCTTACATCACGATTTCTAACAAGCTTTTCTCAATAGGATCATAGAACTTATAGCCAAATTCACCCTCACCATAAACCAATGAAGATACATTGCCTTAACTTTGCATCTAACTTAGATCTTTCATCCCTTGGAACATGTACAAACGCCTTACAACCAAAGACTTTCAAGTGGTTATACTTGACATTCTTGTCAAACCAAATTTTGTCTAGCACCTCACTATTCAGAGCAACAATAAGACTAAGATTGATAATATGCATTGTCGTGTATAGTGTCTTCCCCCAAATATGCTTAGGCAACTTAGCTTCAAAGAGCATACATCTCATTTTCTCAATCAAAGTCCTATGTATCCTCTCTTCCAAACCATTATGCTTAAGAGTTTAGGGGGAATCTTCTCATGTGCAATACCATAATGCTTGTAGTAGACATCAAAAGGTCTACAATACTCACCACCATTGTTAATACAAATGTGTTTAAACTTCTTGTTTGATTGCCTCTCAACTAAAGCATTAAACTCCTTGAACTTCTTTAACACTTGGTCTTTTATCTTCAAAGAATAGACTCAATGTTTCCTAGAATAATTATCAATCAAGATAACAAAATAAAGTGTACCACTAAAGGATTTTACCTTCAAAGGGGCACAAACATATTAATGCACCACCAATTCAAGCAACTCAGATTTTCTAAAGGAATAATGCTTCTTGAAGGATACTATAATTTGTTTACCAACCATGCAATGAGAACACTTCTCCAACTTTACATTCTTCAATCCTAGAAGCACATCATTTTTTACTAAATAATTCAACTTTTTTTATTAACATGATTAAGCTTTTGGTGCCATAAAGATGTCTCTATATCCATAACATCCACACTGTTTTTACCAACCAAAGCTTTAGCCAAGTATAACTTAGAAATCTTCCTTTTTGTCATAACCGAAGTTACCTTCGGTGAATTTTTACTTTCCAAAATCAAAATAGTTATCATAACCATCATCATCAAGCACCTGCATAGAAATCAAATTAAACAAACATTTGGAGCATGTTTGACTCCTCTAAACAACAACCACATTCTCATATTGGTTTGCAAACAAACATCACCTTGGGCACGTTATTGTTACCCATCTTCAAAACTCTATAATCACTTGGAGTGTTAGATGTGAAGAACTTTTTCTTGGTAATAACATGTAGTGTAGCACCACCACCAATTATCCACATGTTCACATCAAATACAAGATTAACTAAATTAAGATCATGAAGAATAACAAGATAATCACTAGTAGTAGTAGTCACACAATCACCATTATCATGATCTCTATTTCTATGCTTGTTCTTCCTTGTCTTTATTTTTCTTCTTATAGAGAAAACAATTCTTCTATATGTGTCTTGTTTTGTGACAATAATGACACTCCATATTCTTGTATCTAGACCTAGACTTACTCTTACTCTTGTCTTTACCATCCTTTAGTTCTTTCTTCTGGCTTCTTCCTTTATTTTTAGTAATAAGAATCTTTAACTAAGATTAAGTATCTTGTGTCTTCCTTCTCGTCTCCTTATTAAGAGCACTAGTCTTTTTCATTTGCAAAGAAACAATACCATCAGGGAACACTAATTATGGAAACTTAAAATGTCTCTCAAGAATCAGGTATAGTTATTACTAGGAATAATCTCAACACATCATCATCAAATTTGATACCTACAATTGAAAATTGATTAAAATGCCCCTAAATTTCACTCAAGTGTTATGTAAGGGAAGTTTCATCCTTGTACTTCAATTCTATAAAATTCTTCAATAAGTATAATTTATTGCTCCTTAATTTAGAAGCATATAGGGACTCGAGTGTTTGTCACAAGTTTCTCACATGTGTCTCCTAATGAATGAGATTATGGATAGGTTCATCTACAAAGTGTCTAATAAATCCACACACATGTTCATGTTTAAAGCACCACTCTTCATTAGACATAAAATCTGACTTTCGTGTACCAAAGACAAGAAGATGCATATTCTTAAAAAATAACAAGTATTTCATCTTGCTCTTCCAAAAGTGATAATTTGTTCCATTCAGAGAGACCATCTTCATTTGTGCCTCCATCATTCAAACAAGTAAAAAAAAAAATAGTCCCTTAATAAAATAGCTTTGATATCACTCTAATAGGAGAATGCCAACAAATAATAGAAACTCGATAACAAAGTTATAAGTAGCAAAAAAATATTCCCCCAAAACTTGCAAGAATATACGAGGAACGCTAATAAAATAAAGTGAAACCATATCACAAAAACATAAAGAACGCACAATATTTTTAACATGGAAAATCCCTAAAAATAAGGGTAAAAACCACTAGCCATTTATACCAAAGACAAATTCTACTATGATCAACAAAGTGTACAAGAAGGTCTCTACCAAGTGCAAAAAAATTGTCTATAAACAGGCAAAACAAACCAAGCACTAATGCTTACAAATAAGAAATAAGAAGATGAAAGCCTTCAAATGTAGAACAGATATTGCAAAACAGTTTTCTCCCTCTCTAAACTTATTTTTTACAATCTAATTGTTCAAAACGAAACATCACATGTTTTGAACCTGTTGTCTAAAAATTCACTTAATTCAATAGTGAACGAATCTACAATTATAATTCAAAAATCAATAATCAGTAGGTATGTGAAAATATTTTCTTCTTCTCTTATGTTTGTTGTTGTATGTTTCATTCTAATAAACTTCTCTCACACCTTAATCTAACCTTTTCTATTAAATTGAAAGATAATGGGCCTACATATTTGGGTTTGTTTCCACATAGGAAGAGAATCTAAAATTCAATAACATTAACAATCTAGATGGTTCTAAATAAAATTGGTAAGATATATGAATGAGTGAAGAACCTTCAATCCAACACCAAGGCAATAACCATATAGAATTATACATGACATGGTAGCAACAAATTAAAGTGGTGGTTCTCAACCACATATATTAAATATAAACAATCATGTGTCTAATAATTATACATAATTAATGAATAAAATATCAATAACATTATTTAATTTTATTATATCATAAACCATATTCAAAGACTTCATAATCTAATTGTGCAACATCTTCACAAGCTTGCTACTTCTAAAGCTTTTTGTCTAGTTTCATGGTCATCACCTCCTCATGACCCCTTCAAGGTCAATACTAATGATAATTCTTTAAGCAATCCAAAGAGATTGAGATATGGTGGATTCATTTGGGATCACTAACATAAGGGATTTTCAGACTCGTGTGGTATCACTATAAATCTTAATGCAAAATTATTTGACATTTATCATTGATTGAGGTTAGCTTGGGAATTTGGTTACAAGAAGATTATTTGGGAGATTGATTCTTAGTCTATAATTGATCTTATCCAACACCAAATCTTTAACTTTCATCCTTCCTCAACAATTCTGCTTTACATATGATTCTCAATAACCGCCACACTTATTAAAAAAAAATAATTAATATTAAGTAAGTAATCTAAACTTAAAAAAAATATACTATTACGTACTTCTACTAACTTGAATATCAGCATTATTTTTATAAATACTCTCACCTTATCTTGAAACAGAGATTAATCATAATAAAAAATTAGACATAATAAACTATAAATAACTTGATACCTAGAATCAAATAAAAACACTTACATTTAACTAACTAGAAATCAAATTTCAAACGAAAGTCATACCATAGTTACTTTCACAAACTCCATTTGTAAAATAAAATCCATTTAAACTTAATCTACAAACTTTAACCAATCATGCACAAAGCCTTCATATATAGAACATATTATTAGATACTTTTGCTTGCTATAGAATAAAATATAATTAAGACCAATAGCCATGCTCTCATTATACTACGCCAACTTGATTTCACGAATCTGTGTGTATTACAAAGCAGTGTTATACTTCTACAATAATCTCACTTATATTTTCGATGTAATTATAACCTTGTTATAAAGTGTGACTCCCCCGTTAATTAGCATCTTTTAATATTTATTTATTTATTCATTTGTCTATTTATGAGCATCACGAGCAAGCAAAACCACAAAATTTTGCCCACTGTTCAAATGTGACAACTGTCATAATTTACGGAATTTTTCTTCTATAACATCGCGAAGCAATTAACAAAAGATGACAACTGTCAAAATTTATTTTCTCATGACACAAGCAAAGGAAGGAAAACTTTTGTGAAGCCAAAGAAAGGCAAAGAAGCTTGATTATAGTACCATGCATGGTATCGTTGGGATAAATAAGAAAACTAGCCAAAGTATCAAAATAATAGTGGTTGAAGGTTATGTTGGGGACATGTGGGAAAGTTTTCATGGTTACATTATGATGTGTAATCCACTTTCCCCACTTTCCCCAAGTCATAAATGGATCATGCCAAGCACTAGGTCAATCCTCAACATGCTTCTTGCATTTCACAATATAGCATTTTTTGGTCCTATCTCTTTTAACATTATTGCCACTAAACTTTACATTATTAGCTATCTCTTGCCAGCCACGTGAGTCAGCATTTACAAATATCTACTGCAGAAATCATTTTTGTTAACTATAGAAAGATGCATTTTATTGTATGTGTGGATCTTTTACTTAGTGAACCTACGTAAATTTATATATATAAAAACTATAATATAACTATAAATTAAGATTGGAAACTGGAAGCTTTGTTGTTCCTAATAAGGTATGGCTAACTTACCCTTTCAGTTTTCTATGAATTTATGATTTTTTGCTTCTTTCTTTTTACAGAGAAGTTAATATGGTTATGGGATTAGATTTTCCGTACAACTTACCTCCAAACACTATTTTCCATGGCATCGTTCATAATCTTGATAATGATAATGTTTAGAAACATTTACTATATAATATACTAATACGGCCTGACAGTACGTACAGATGATAGATAGTATTTCAAGTCTGCTGGAAATATCCTTGATGTAAAAAATATTTAGTATATTTTATAATTCAATGTTTTTTTTATATTTTTAATATAAATAAATAGTCTTCTTCTAGATTTTTTTATACACGTGTTTTTTCTTTACATTAAATATATTATACTTTTACGTCAAATCAAAATAATCAAGCACCTTTCTTTTATCACTATAAGATAGAGTTTGATAAATAAATAAAATTAGAATAAAATAAAATATAAAATAAAACGTGACATAAGATTAAAAAATTAATATAATTTAGTTTTACTATCAGAAAAGAAAAGAAAAACAGATTCAAACTTGGTAAAGAGAAAATTTTGTCGCCTCTATAATAAAATAAACTAGTTTTCATTCAAAAGAAAGCTATTATTATATTTTCTTTTATTTTAAAGATATTTGACTTTATTTTTACTCAACATTTATTTATATATATTTTTAAAATTCTCAAATTGGTATTTCTTTACATTTTATTTTTCCCGTAAAGTATAAAATTAAAATAGCTTATAAGAAATTTGATCATGACAACGCAATTTAATTTTTTTAAAATTATATTATTTAGGTTGCGTCCTTCGGCAGATGAGCATAGCCTTCGATTTTTAATATTATTTTTACTCAAATTTTCTTTATTGAGACTGAGGATAAAATTAAAAGCAAACCAATAATGTTTTATTAATGTTTGAAGAGGGTATATTGGAATGATCACATTGACCATGGAAGAGTTGAATTTGAAGCGGGAAAAAGGGACATATTGATGATAGCAATTAACCGTTGGAACTTGGAAGAGGTCAAAAAAGAGGAAGAAAATCACTTAAGTGAGTGCTCAACTTCTAAATAAACAGTTAATTTTGTCTGCAAAGCCCTTTTCGTTGCTATGACTTAACCAAGTGCAGTGTAGTCTTGCTTGTATACTTTCTCTTTTTTAATTCAGCTACCTTAACACAGACACATATAACAAGTTAGTATATAATATAATTATTTTATATGATAGTATTAAATCTAATATTCAAATAGAATTGTCCTGGGAAAAATAAATAATATTTAAGAATGAATAAGATGTGCATATCACTTGTTGATTAGATTCATGTGAACCCCCTCTCGTCAATGGAAATTGAAATAGTGAAATTAGTCCAATATATCAAAGTATAAAAATATATATTATCTTATACTTCTAAGTTTTAGCTACTCAAACTTTATTTTTCTTAGTTATTTTTTCTAAATTTGTAAAATAACGAACTCATAGAAATGCGTGAATTCTTGATAAATAATTAAAAAATTAATGTTATTGCTTATATTGATCATAAATTGAGAAAAATAAAAATATACATTAATATAATATAAATTTTTACTATTTAAACGCGTTTATAATTTTATCATATTTTAATTTTATTCTTACTAATGAAAAGAATATTTGAATAATTTTCAGTTAAATATGATGAAATAAGTTTTGTTTAAATTTAAATTTTCGTTGGAGGATGAACTATTTTATTGATAAAATAATATTTTTTTAATAGAAACAACTTAAAAATAATAAATTGAAATATAAAATGCTAATTAAAATAATATTCATAAATATTTAAGTTTATACAATTAGATTAAAAAAAACGACTTACAAGATATTAATAATAAAATAAATTTATGAAATAAAACTATATTTATCTTATTTAAATGGGAAGTCGTGGGTATATATGTATGTGTTTGAGTGTATCACTTAAAAATGTAAGAAAAATAATTTTAACTGTCTAATCTTATATTAATAATAAATATCGTATGTAAAATAAAGATAACGACATACATGTGTATGTATGTATTTAGTTAATCAATTAATTAATACATAATTATTTTAGCAAAGAATATTTAAAGTCTATAAAAAAGTTTAGTTAGTTGGAAAGTTTATTAACTATATATTTTTTTATAAACTTAATTATATAATCATTATATTTTAAATATATGTTTTTATTATAACTATAACTTTTTACTTTTAAATATTTTAATTATAATTTTTTAAAATTATTAATCAAAATATTAAAAATATTTATTTATTGAATAAAAATATTATTATAAATATTAAATAAAAATATGAATATTTAAATAATATTAAATAAATTTTATTACAGATTAAATAATCATTATATATTAATAGT
>JAMLFT010010771.1:0-11592 GCA_026544285.1 Pachyrhizus erosus
ACAAGAAATTAAAAATAAAAATAAAAATAAAATAGAAAAAAAAATTAACCATGATTTTATGTAAAAGATATTTATAATCTTAAAAAAAAGAAAGACATAAATATTGATCTAAAATGTGATATTGGACAATGGAAGGAATTGAAAGATTATTTGGAAGAGATATTGTAAGCAGCATTTTATAGTATATGGAGGCGGCTAGTTATTGTAAGGTTAAAAATAAGGCAAAAGGGTATTTAGGGAAAGCAAAGAATGAGGAAATTTCTGTTAAAAAAAGAAAAAAAGAAAAAAAGAAAAAAAGGAAAAAAGAAAGAGGCAATTTCCAGGAAGGTGCGGGAGGAATGCATGTAAAACCACTAAAGCACATGGTTGGTCTTCTTCTCTTCTTCTCATCTTCTCATCCAAAAACAACCACAACAAATAAGGGACCATATCCCCACACGCATCAAACACGCACTTTCTCTCCTTCCTCATCTTAAACGCACACACAAAATTTTTGAACCAAGGAAGAACCTCATTTCAACATAACAGAACAATGAGTAGAAAGCCAGCCAGACCTCGTACCCGTGTGGGAAAGTACGAGCTGGGAAAAACCATTGGTGAGGGAAGCTTTGCTAAGGTCAAGTTCGCTAGGAACGTCGAGAATGCTAACCATGTTGCCATCAAAATCCTCGATCGTAACCACGTCCTCCGCCACAAGATGATGGAACAGGCACTTCACTCTTTTGTCAATTTTTTCTTTTTTCATTTTTCTTTCCTCTAAAACAATCTAATTCCACTCTGATGAATTTAAATTATTGCATTTTTATGTTTATGTTGGCAGCTGAAGAAAGAAATTTCAACCATGAAGCTAATCAATCATCCCAACGTTGTCAAAATTTACGAGGTTTGACGCACTTTTCCCATTTTTCCTTATCTGAATAGCCGAAAACGTCCGAAACTGTTCTCTTTAACTTCTTATCAAATTTAACCTTATAATTGGTCATCCCATTATAACGATGCTTCTTTATTTTTAATTTTTTTTTTTTTTTAAATTCTGCATTATGTGGCAACATTTTAATTGTGTGACAATGATCTCGCTAGCCTCTTAAAACAACCAATGAAACTCTAGCATCTGATATGGTGGTGCACGTGATATAATGTAGCAGATTTTGGAGTGCGTAAAAAAATAAAAATAAGGTTAACTAATCTGCTTGATGGTTGGTATTTGGTGCTGATGGTTTGAGGCTGTGGGTCCAATGTTAATTTAATTATATAATCCTTATTTTCTTACATTTAATTTTTTACTTCCTTTATACTATTTTTCTCTCTCTCTTACTTTTATATTAGTTATATTTTTGAGTTTTATTATCATGTAATGTAAATATATTTTTTTTGTAAGGTTAATTAATTAGAAAAAAATTACTAGAAGTAGAATACATAAATACATAAAGTTTTAAAAATTTATAAGTTCTGTGTTTATCTGAAAAAAATGTAAAGACATTTTTTTTGTTAACTATAATATACACCAATCATTACTAGATGTAGAATACATAAATACATAATTTTTTTAAACTAAAAATAATTTTTATAGCCAATCTCAAAGACCAAAATTTGTAATAGTATCTCAAAATCTCATAAAAAAGAAAGAAAGAAAAAGTTTGAAACCGTTACTAGAGTTAATTAGGTAACTTACTTTATGAGACTTTATTTTGATGGTAATTAACATATTCTTTGATTATAAATCCATCCCGTGGTAAAATAAGTTATTGCTTTTTGCAATGATGATAATAAGTATCAAACTTAAGTCCTTGAACATTTATTCTAACTTTCACTGGTAAGGCAATTCTAGTGGGCACCATGGTAAAATAAGTAATTATATCAGTCAATAAAAAGAAGTTGATATTATATTATATATATATAATAATAATAATAAATTTAATTTTGTTCATTTTAACATTATATTGATAAAGAAAAGAGAAATGAAATAGAAAAAAAATAAAATAAAAGAATAAAAATAAGTAAAAATAAGTGAAAAATAAATGAAAAATATTTGATTGAAGAAAAATAAAAAAAATGAAAAAAAATGGATAAAAATAAAATAAAAATTTATGTGAGATTTATTAGCTTTTTAATTTTTTATTTCTTATTTTTATTTCTAATATACTTAATTATTTCTATCTCCTCTGTTTCTCAGATTATCTTCCGACAAAACAAGTCTTAAAGAAGCATAATTCAAATAAGTCATCGTTGAAGTTAATGGCTTTTCCGTATGAGAATGAGCCCTTACCTAAATCAATTTTTTCCTTAAAAAAAGTTAAAACTGTTAAAAAGAAGTAAACTTATTAACGAATTTGAATTATTGATTCATACTTTTAGAAAAATACTTACATCAAATAAATACGTTAGATAATGAATAATCTATATGTTAACTACGTAAAAAAATTATGTCATTTAGTTATAAACTGTGAGATATGATAAGATCATTAGTTTTTATAATAATTAATTAATAGTATAAATTTTTTATATTATGTTGCATACAAATTAAACTTATAAATAATATATCTTTAATATAAGCCTAATTAATAACACCTAACCCATTTTCACTCGAGACATGTTTTGGTTAATTTTTAAAAATGTATTTTTGAACTTACTTTTAAAAAATAAATTTAGTTTTGTGGTAGTAAGACTTTTGTTTGAAAATTTAGTTTTGTAAACTTTAATCTAATCATACACTCAATGTCCTAATGTAATATTGCATTGCGTTTGCGTTTGGGGGAATGCATACACGTTCCTTTTTGGATTTTTTTTTTTTCATTTTTGGTGGTAAAATAACCTCAATGCCTAATATGAGAATGAAAACCACAAATTGAATTCAAACCAAAATTTGCGAGTAGACAATATAATTTTCATGATTCTAAAGTCTAATGAAGATTAATTGAGCAGCTTAAAATGAAGGGAACTTGTCTGCTCTTACCATATTTGTTTATGAACTCAAAGTCATTAACCGTTCTCTGTTTAAACATAGGTGATGGCAAGCAAAACAAAGATTTACATTGTCCTAGAGTTGGTTAATGGAGGAGAACTATTTGACAAAATAGTAAGCTGTTCATTTATTTCATATTATATATTTCTTCCTACTCTTTTTTGCCTTTTTCTCTTGTTGGAAGAGCTATTGGAATAATTGTAAGTACATTGATATTTTCCTTGGATCTTGCATCGAAATGACTTTACCTCTTAATTTGATTTCTAGGCTAAAACTGGGAGACTTAAAGAGGATGAAGCAAGAAGTTATTTCCATCAACTAATAAATGCAGTTGATTACTGCCATAGTAGAGGCGTGTGTCACAGAGATTTGAAGGTCTATATCTTCTACCATAATCTTCTTCTGTAATTTAATTAATAGATTGATAGGTCATATGTGTGAGCAGGAATCAATGATTTTCCTTCTTGAGATAAATTAAGGATCAGATTCATATTCAATATTCAATGTACTTTGCAGCCAGAGAATCTTCTTCTGGACTCAAATGGTATTCTGAAAGTTACAGATTTTGGATTGAGTACGTACGCACAAAAGGTATGATTATATATGCACACACATATCTGCCATATAATTAACTTATTTGCATGTTATGGATTTCTGATTTGACCATGAGAACTAAAAGTTTTGAAAGCATCACTAGTAGTTGTTAGTTGTTACTGACATAATGGAATTCCTTCTAATGTCTCATCTTCACTTTCATTTCAGCTACCTCGTTTATGGGTGGTTGTTCATTTACATGAAATTAGGACCTTGTTTTAATTCTTAATTATTTATTATTTATTACAGGAGGATGAACTTCTCCGCACTGCTTGTGGAACCCCAAATTATGTTGCTCCTGAGGTACCAACTTTGTATTTTTGTGGATCAGATGGAAGACTAGATTTGTCCCTAAAATTGCAGTAAAAAGTAATGTGGTTTGCCATTTGTGTTAGGTGCTTAATGATAGAGGTTATGTTGGTTCCACATCTGATATATGGTCCTGTGGAGTCATTCTCTTTGTGCTTATGGCTGGGTACTTGCCCTTTGATGAGCCAAATCATATGGCACTTTACAAAAAAGTAAGTAATTTCAGATTATAATTCATGAGAATAATGAAAGAGAAGTTTCTATACCAAGAGCGATTAATCCAGTTAGTTGAATAGTGTGTATGAATTATTATAAATTTTTAGTATTTGATTTTAATTCTTATGAATAAAAAAAAAAGGAAAGTTGCTGTATGTCTAAATCTGAACATATTTTCCAGATTGGCAGGGCTCAATTTACATGTCCATCATGGTTTTCTACCGAGGCTAAGAAGCTATTGAACCGTATTCTTGATCCAAACCCTTTAACAGTGAGTTCTGAATCAAAAGCTTTCTCATTTTTACATGTGTTACGTCCGTCCTATATGTAAAACCCTTTTAACTAATTTCATAAGAACTAGAAATTTTAGATAATTTAGTTAGTAATAATAAATGTATCAATAATTTAAACTAGTTTTTAAAATTAACCTTAAAATTATCAAAATTTATCATTTCAGTCTTTTCATCTAATTGATTAATATATTACTAGTCACCTTTCCTGATTCTCACAGCAGAGAGAATAAGTTTATTTTTATCCTATTAAATTATAAAATTTATTAATTATTGACAAAAAAAATTTATAAAATAATCAAGAATATTTTAGTAAAAAAATTAATGCTAAAACAACTTAAAAAAGTGTTATAAAAAGCAAAATTCTCAAATATGCTCTTATATACCGAAATGGAGATAGTATTATTTTGCCTTCTTGGGCCTTTTTGTCTTGATTTTGTTTTTTGTGATGTTAATCCTGTAATTACCCTTCAGTATCTTTTAGGTGGTTAAAGGGTATCTTGCAGTTGGTATATACTTTTATTAACAATGGGTTGCTTTTTGCAGAGGATAAAAATTCCTGAACTCTTAGAAGATGAATGGTTCAAAAAAGGATACAAACCAGCAACTTTTACAGAGGAAGAGGATGTCAATGTAGATGATGTTACTGCTGCTTTCACTGATTCTAAGGTGCTGTTTTTTTCACAATATTTCTATCCATTTTTTTATTTTAAAGTAACTAGGCTAGTGTGTTTGGATTACATCCAAAAATCAATTTTACCACACAAAATTGTGGTGATACGATGATAAAATAGAAACGGATATTTGTTGCTTTACCTTCACCATAAAAAAATAATTAATTATTTTTCACCTTAAATCTAATCCAAACACATTAGGACTTTGTTTCACGAATTATCCTGTCTAGTCACAGGTAAAAAATTTACTTATTTATTCTGCTTCAAAGGTTTACTTATTGAACATTGGAAAATGGAAATACAAGAAATAATCTGCAGAAGCTGTTCTCTCTGTGTTATTTATTTGTTCTCTTTGATATGTAGGAAAACCTTGTGACAGAGAGAAAAGAGAAACCCGTGTCAATGAATGCTTTTGAGCTCATATCCAGGTCCCAAAGCTTCAATCTTGAAAATTTGTTTGAGAAGCAGACAGTAAGTAAAGATTAGTATTCTTTCATCATGTTAAAATTTTACGCATTATAAAGGATTAATTCAAATTACAACTTACAAGTCTGTTAGAAAATTGTGAACTACTTGTTTCTGGATCAAGGTTTTGTTGATTTATGTTTAAGAGCCTGATCTGAATTCAATTGATTTTTTTTGTAAGCAATGAATTCAGTTTATTTCTATAGGTAATTGGCTAACAAATTTCTATTGATAAGGAGATATAATTATTCTTTCAAGCTAACGTACTTGTTTCTCCATTTTTTAGCAGGGGATTGTTAAAAGAGAAACACATTTTACATCACAGCGCCCTGCGAATGAAATTATGTCAAAAATTGAGGAAGCTGCCAAGCCTCTGGGATTTAATTGTCACAAGAGAAATTATAAGGTTATAATATTTCTCAGCACAATTATTACCAGTATCAGTCTGCATTATCTATTTTCCAAGAGCTATCTTTCATGACTTTTGTAAAGGAGGAAGAATAATACATTAAATTCGTCCCTAAAATTTTAACTATTGGTTAATTTAATTCTTTATATCAAAAAAAGTTAATCCTTGACTTTGACAAGTATTCATTAGTTTAGCCCTTAGAATAATAGTCAGAATTGTCCCTAACATCATGAAATCAGACAATTTTGTTCTTGAATTTAACAAGCACCATAAGTTTAGTCTATATTTGACAGTCATTTGCCAATTTGGTATTTGACGATAGGGATCAAATTGATTGATGGACAACAATGTGAGGGTCTAAATTGATTGATCTTGTATACCAAAGTTAGGGACTGAAGTGTTCAATAATTTCTTAAGAAAGGATTAAAACTTCTCAAGTAAGGACTAAAATGATTGAAAGTTGTTAGTTTCAAGAACTAAACTTTTTGTTCTCGTAATTTTAAGGACTAAAATAATCAGTGATTTTAATTTGAGGGATTAATTTAATGGTTTACTCAAGAAGAAAACAATGTTCTAGACTATTAATACTTAATTAGATTTAAATTCTGCAGATGAGGTTGCAAGGTGATAAGAGCGGAAGGAAGGGTCACCTTTCAGTGGCTACAGAGGTACTGAGCCATTTCTCTATGATTGTAGCCATTTTCTGTGGTAATCATTTGGTAACGAATTGTGTGTGGCTAAGAATAATAATTCCAGTTTCTTCTTCTGTTGCCTTGTTCATATAATTGCTGGATAGTGAAAAGGATTCTTTATTTGCTAATTTCTGGTCAAAAGACGTATTTGACCTTACTTATGTTTGTGATCCACTGAATATGATTACAGGTTTTTGAAGTGGCTCCCTCCTTGCACATGGTGGAGCTGCGAAAAACTGGAGGTGACACACTAGAGTTTCACAAGGCATGTGAACATTTTAATTGTGACTTTGGTTATCTTTCCATTTTGCTCTTCTTTTTTGTTAATTTCTTTGGCAGAACCTATGTTACTAGTTCTTTTACAAGTGATGGCTTCGACTTTTCTATAAAGTCTGTTCCATTTCCTATGTGTGTATTTTAAGGAGGGAACAATGACACCATGTCAGTTTTGTTAATGTCTCAGTTATGTTGCTGTTTGATGCTAACCTTATTTGTTGACTTATTTGCAGTTCTACAAAAACTTTTCATCATCATCAGGGTTGCAAGACATAGTGTGGCATTCTGAAGCAAAACAATAAAGAATCAAGGTACTCTCCGTGCTATGTGCTCTTATGTCATTGAAAAGTACGTAGTTTAAGCTATAGGTAGACCTATCATGCATGTTAGCCTTATAAAATTCATTTACTGATTTTCTGACTAATTGATTCGTTTATTACGCTGCAGGTGTATGTGGAAGATTTCATGCACTTTTTTTTTTGTTCATGGAATATATCGTGCTCAGCTAAAATTGGAGCATGTTCAGTTGGGAGAGTCTGGTTTAATGTTTGATAGGGAAAAACAAAACTTAGTGATATTTCCTTGAACTTTTATTCATAATATTTCATGACCTTAATTCAATAGCTCATAATAGCTTTGAAACAATGGCAGTTGCCCAAACAGAAATGAGTACAATCTAGTTTTTTTTTTTTTTTCATAAAAGAAATTAATCATAATGAGCCTCCGAATATAAATAGAACAATAACAACAATTAAAAAATTATCCAGGTGAGGTCGGTTATATAATTGAACATAAATAATTAATATATTGGATATGCTCATGTTTTGAAAGAGTTTGGCTATGTTTGATTATTGTATTTAAAAACAATTTTTTTTTTCAAAATAAAAATTCACAAACTTGTTTGATGAATGAAAAGAGAGATGGATTCCAGATTACGCTTATAAGATCTTGAGAAAAATGAGCTTACAAATATTACTTTTATTTTGAACTGACACAGACAGCGATCAACACTGTTGGCATTTTCTTCTGCATTCATTTCTCACTTCCTCTGTATTCATCTTCCCACTTTCATGCTTTTCTTTGAACCAAGTACTAGAAGAGAACAAGATCAGAGAGACAAAATATTTTTGTTTTTAGGTTTTTAAATAACATTTTATAAATAAATTTAAAAGATTAATATTTTTATTGTGGAAATTGAGTATTAAACAGCTGGATAAAATATATATTTTTTATTATAATAATAATTCTAGAAAAATATTATTTATATTTACTTAAACAGACTAATTCATTAAATTTAAAAGACTTTTTTTAATGGGCTAAGCTTGACTTTTTAATCAAATGTTTCTATAAAAAGCCTTAGCTTATTTTATTTTTAAAAAAAGTTTGGGTTGACCTAAACTCGATATAAGCTGCTCTCCATTTCTTTTTACGTTTTTTTTTTTAAGGTTTTTACATTAAAATAAACAAATATAATATATTTTTTAATTTTAATAAAATAATTATAAAAAATTTTATATTTTCACTTCATAATATATACATATATATATAAAAATTAATTAAAAATAATATAAAAAATAAAGATATAATTGATAAAGCTGGAAACGGCTGCTAAATACACTGGGACTGAGGCAGCAGTGGGAAATTTTCCGCAATGGACGAATGCCTGACGGAGCAATCCTGTGTGAAGGTAGAATGCCTACGGCTCATGAACTTCACAAATATGTGTTTTATATCCTTAATAATAATAGTGTGATAAATTGAGTTATTTATAAATTATTTACATTCAATTAATTTGATACTTATTCAAGATTATATGTTTAAATAACAAATAAGTTTCAATTCATAATTAATTTTTTTTTTTTAACAAAATTGGTAGACTGTTAATATTATTGGTTTGCACATCTACGATATATTGGAGCTATTAATAGAGGCTTGCTTAAAACATTACTAAAATTTGAATCTATGTTATACATATATTCGATCAAATTATATATATTTTATATTTTCTTTAGTACTTATATAAAAATTATATATATTAATAAAATTAATTTTTAAAATATTTATTAATATATTAAATATAATTATATTAAAATTGAAGAAGATAATTAATTATATTTTTAACTGAAGATGTTGTCTTCAAAAATATTAAGTCTATTAAAATTTATTTTGGTTTGTTTTTTTTTTTCAAATAATAATAGTTATGTAATAGTTATTGTGAATATTATATTTACATGTATTTGATTTTGTATGTTTATAATTAATAATTTTTTAATATTTTTATAATAAAATTATTTTTTTATTTTAAAATAATATTTTAATCATATTGAAGATATTAATTTTAATTATGTGATATTATTCAAGTTTTAAATTGATTAACTTCATTATGATTTAAATTGAATTTTTAATGATGGAATGAGATTTATTTTTAGGATAATTATGTTTTATATTTTTTTTAATTAATAATATATAAATTTAATTTTTTAAAAAACTTTTATATTATTTTTTCCTTTACTTTTAACATGTATTTTTTGTCACTTTAAATTTAAAATATATCATTTTTAATCTTTTAAATGTTTTAAATGACACTTTATATAAGAATAAAAATGTTTAAATAGTACTTAAAATAAAAAATATTTAAAAATTAGAAGGATTAAAAGAATACAACAAATTTTAAAATGACTAAATTCACACATTATTAATTTTATAAAAATCTCAAACATAATTTATCTTTATTATTATTACTATTGTTGTTATTATTTTATTTTAATTTAATAACTTATTATATTTTAAAATTATTAATCTATAATTACTTCAAAAATGATATTTATGTTAACTAAATTTTATATTTTATAATTTAATTGTTATAAATATTATTTATCTATAAAAAATATTATTGAAATGTATAACTATTTTTTAGGTTTAACTGCATTTTTGATCCCTCAAGTATTGCAATTGTGCGATTTTAATCCTTCAAATTTTTATTTGGATCAATTGGGTCTCTTAAGTTTGTCAAATGTGATATTTTAATTGTGCGATTTTCGTTCTCCAAATATTATAATTATACAATTTTAATTCCTTAAGTTTCACAATCGTGTGATTTTAATCTCCTAAATATCACAATTGTGCATTTTTAATTCCTAAAAAATTAATTTTAATTTCATAATTATGAAATTTAAGGGACTAAAATTTCACAATTACAATATTTGAAAGGCTAAAATTGCATAATTATGAAACTTAGAAGAATAAAATTGTATAATTGATATTTAAGAAATGAAAATATCACATTTTGATATCTGAGGGACCTAATTGACATAATTAAAATTTGAGAAACTAAAATTGTACAATTGTGATATTTAAGAGACAAAAAGCGTAATTAAGACTTTTAAAATATTATTACATGTTTCTTTCCATATGTTACTATTCTTTTTTTTGCTTAAAAATGAATTTGGTCCCTAAAAAATAACATTTTTTGGTTTTGGTCCTTGAAATATATATATATATATATATATATATATAATTTTGGTCCTTTAAAGATTATCAATTTTTTGTTTTAGTTCCTATTGTCAAGTAACAATATTATATGATGTTGTAATAGTAATTTTGACAATCTAATGACATTATATCATTAAGGAATTTAACAAGACTATCATGTGTGAGTTTTTTTTTAGTAAATTGTGTTTTTAAATCTTTATCTATTCAAAACAATTAATGATATTAAATTAGTTAATAAAAATTACATATAACTATTTTGTCAAACTCCTATATGATATAATAAGTCACTTAATTGTCAAAATTATTATTACGATATCATTTAAAGAATAATAGGGACTAAAATCCAAATATTACTTATAAGCAAGGACTAAAATAAAATAAAATAAAAATTAAAAATTAAAGGACCAAAATCAAATAAGCATTATTTTTCAGAAATCAAATTGATATTTAAGCCTTATTTATTTATTAAATTTAAAAAGATAGTGTTATTAAAAAGCTTTAAATATAATTTTATTTATTAAAAATAAGCCATTTTGGTTTTAGTCCTTTATAATATTTATTTTTTATTTTGGTCCTTTAATATTTTTTGTTTTAGTCTCTAATATTAGGTAATTTTATGATTTTATTTTCTACTATTTTTTAAATGATGATGTAATAGTGATATTGATAATTTAATGACTTACCATATCATCATAATTATTTATATTTTTTTTTGTCAAATTATCTTAAATCTCTCACTAATTAATTTTAAGTTATTAAATATTTTAAATATATAGAAATCTAATTTAAAAACATAGTAAAAGAACAATTATACTTGATTATTTGTCAAATTCCATGAAGACGTGCTAAGTAATTAGATTGTTGAATTACATCATTTAATTATTTAATGTTAGAGATTAAAATAATTTTTTTTAAGGATTAAGAAAAATATGAAAGACCAAAAAATTTATTTTTCAAAATTAAATTGATATTCAAGTCTTATTATTATTAATAATTATTATATTATTATATACTTATTAATTATTTTATATTTATTATGTGTAATGAATATTTAGTATTTTATGGTCTAAATTTATAAAAATAAAAAATTATAAAATTTTACAATTGATTGATATGAAAGAATCTTATTATTATTATTTTTAAAAAATCCTGTTATTATTACCTATAATTATATATAAATCTGTAATTAAATATAAAGAGAAAGGTAAAATAT
>JAMLFT010010772.1:0-11591 GCA_026544285.1 Pachyrhizus erosus
TTTTATATTTGATTTGATTTTTTATCTTTTAAAAAATTTAATTTAATTCTTTAAATTTTAAATTTAAATTTTTTATACTGAATTTGAGTTATTTTAATCTTTATAACCACCATCAAATGAGTCAAACTTAAAAATTAAATGATTAAATTGAATGTTTTAAAAGATAAAGAATCAAATTAAACCAAAAAATAAGATAAAGGATTAAATTAAATGTACAATTTAACTTAAAAAATAATTTGAATTGGGTTTATTTTATTTTTTTATTTTTAAAATAGTAAATACACCTTGAAAATAATAAATACAATAAATTAAAAACTAATAAAAATATTAAAATTTAATTTCACAAACTAATTCCGAAAATATTATTTATAATTAGAAATGATAAAGCAAACTGATTTGTTTTGTTTTCTCCTTCTCATTCACCATCTCATCACAGAATAAGATGGGGTCGGTTAGTTTATTTCCAAAAATAGATTGAAAAAGCTAATTTATCTTATTTTTTGATCATATTTCTTATATTAAACAATTCAATCAATTTTTATTCTAATTAAGTAACTTACTAAGATTTTTCAAATGGATCTCACAATATATCTAATTCTTTTATTTTTATTATTCATCTTCATTTCAAGTAAATATATTTCAATGTTAATTTTTAAATAATAAATAAATATATAATATATTTAATGAAATAAAGTTAACTTTAAAATTTAAAATACATAAAAAATTAATAATTAATTTTAAAATATATTAAAAAACACAACATAATATATCATTAAAATATACTTGAATTTTGATTGTTCTCGTATCCAAAAAGTTATTAAATATGGTTCACTAAATTTGCTTAAAGATGATGATATATTTTCTTTTGAGGAAAATGTGCTTTCCTTTTTAAATATCTTCTAAAATTAAGGTGAAAACCATTAATAACTTCTAGTGAGACATTGTTGTTTGAACAATCATATGAAAAATCAATATTATCATCATATATTTCTCGTTTATCTTCAACAAACATATATAATATTATGCATGCATATATTGTCTTCTTCAATGCATCTATGATATAAGATCGTGTTGGACCATGTATGTTTACAAACTATGATTTAAGAGCTCTGAAAACCCTTTTTACATTTTTTTCTTGGTACTTCTTGACGTTGGACAGATGATTTTGTTTTTCTCCTTATGACATTGATATGATTTTTATGAATGTAATCATTTTGGATACATGTCATCTGCTAAATAATTTCATATATTATATGTGGTTCCATTTAATGTAAATTGTATGTCAGGTGCTTGCCTTTACAAAACATTACCTTGGTTGAGGACATTAATGTCGTTATTTGAACCAACAACACTAAAGAATACACGTAAAATTCACAAGTCTTAAGATGCCACTGCTTCTAGGATAGTAGTGGGTTTATTGTGATCTTCTTGACAAAATTAATCTTTTCATCTTGTTGGACAATTTTTTTTCATTTCTAATGTATATAATTAATGTTGCCTACCTATTGTTATTGAGCTTTTTTGAGTACTCAATCCCAAATACCTCATTCACTCTTTTGACAAACTTATCTAAGTATTCCAATATAATGTTTTCACAATGCAAACATACTCATCCATGTTGTTAATTGGTGATTTTATAAACCAACATGCAAATTGCAACAAGGTAATTATTTACAATGGTGAAAGATCCATTTTTCTAATTGCTTTATTCCTTAGTAAAAAAAATTCATCAATATTGTTAATTTCTCCCACATTGTGTAGAAATGTATGCCTTTGCACTTGAAACCCTTGTCAAAATTGATTTTTGATGTATACTATACTTGTTAAGAAATGGTTATTAAATAAGCAAAGATGTCATCCTTTAAGATTCCTTTGTATGATTTCTTTAATAAGCATGTTTTAATGAGCACGTTGCCAAAAACTTCTACCTTGTTTTTGCATAGATTTTGTCAATTAATTTCTAAATGTGCTTATGTTAGGTATGAATGTCATTTGGCTCATCTTTTATAAATTTTTACTTAAGATCATTGATGTAATATGAATCATAAGGATTCATTTGAAATATTAAAAAGAAAGTTAAAATTTTCACACAAATAAAAAATAATAATAGGAACTAGTGAAATAAAGTGGTGTGATACAAATTGTAAATATTAGAGTAAATTACATACGCACTCCTTGAGATTTTGTAAAATTACATAAACACCCCTTGAGATTTTCAATTCCTACACTGACCTTTTTCAATTTTTGAAAATATACACTAACACCTTCTTATATGTTACATTAACTCCTCTTTAATGTTTGTAAATATTACATTGACACCCCTTATATATTATACTAACACCCCTATAAGAGAATAATTATAATAGTTAAAAAAGTAAGGGATGTTGGTGTAATTTACTCTAAATGTTAAAATAATATATAAGGTTCAACAACCAGTTCAACCCTAACAACTAATTTAACCCATTCTTTCTATAACTATTTTGCAAAATTATTTATTATATTGAAGTTATATCTCTATCATCCTAACTATGTTCTTTATGAGGATACCAAATTTCTTTAAAATAACCACTCCCTAAAGTAATATTTATTCCAAAAGATTCTCATAAATTGTATTTTATGGACCAGTCCAGTTTAGGAGCTACCTTTTTTTGGTATTTACCACATATATCCTTCATTAGAGAGAATCTTGCTGAAGTTGAGTAGGATCACTATACCACAAACTAACTGACATCATATAATAATAACATTGTTGTTGATTTGGTTGATAAGTTTCCAAATAGCTCCCATGTGTTATGCTAATTGTCTAAAATGCTATATTGGCTTGTTTGCATGTGAGGACTAAAATGAAAGTGTAAAAAGTTAGTGTTACACATGACAATGTGTTATTCTTATATGTGTTGGTAATGTTCTTCTTTTTTCTTGAAATAAACCTTAGTTGTTTCCCATTTCTTTCACTAAATCTTTGTGCCCTATTTTTTTTTTTTTTGTGCTTAGGAGAGTAAGAAGACACATTTAGCAAGATTTCTTCAAAACAAATGATGATAAGAGGTGGACAAAAATGAAACACATATGTAACATCAAGGTTCAATAAAGTAGTGGTGGTGGTATATGTCATCATGGTAATTAAGTTGTAAAAAGGACATCTAAAACTCGAAGGAACCTAGGTGGGGCTTTCCATACATGCACATTACCTAGGGTATGGTTTTTGAACTATAAATTTCTCAAATATCTTATTACTTGTTTCATTGTTAGTAAAATTGGAAATGACACATACAGTGTGGCATATCTAATTGTTAGTATTTTGAGTGGATTGGTGAAATGATTGAACTTAATGGAGGTGATGGATGACTAAAAAAAAAGATAATGTAAGAATAACTAACTTCAAAAAATTGTGTTAAAGTTAGAGTGTTAAAATATTATGTAATTATTAATTGCTTAATATACATAATAAAATATGTAATTAATTTTTATCAAATATACTAGTCACATAAGTAATATTTTGGTAAGTGTAGATATATTTCCCATAAAAATTGTTGTTATGCCTAATCTAATAAATTATAAAATATGACAAACACAATGAAGACTTGATGTCATCTTCACCCTTTGCAAATAACACCCACAAAATAGACCTATAACCATTCTTAGCAAAAGTTGAAAACACAGCCAGGGGAATATGAAGTGAAACTCGCCTAAAATGTGAAAGGAAATGATGAATTTTAACGTCCTTACAATCCCATACGATCCTCAAACACCCAACAAAAGGAAAAAGTTGAAGGAAGTTCCACTTATAAAAGTAACAATAAGGAAAAATGAAAAATAAAATGGGACAAAGTTAGTGGACTGATGCTTGATATGGATGTTTTAAAACCTAATCAAACCTACACTTTCAAAAAAGTCCAAAAGAAAAAGGAAATTAGTTAGAAAATACTTTAATGGACGTTTAGAAGCCAAGCTGGCCTTTTTGACACATCATTGTGCCATGTAGTAGCTAACTTGGTTACTTAACAATCAATCGACAAAAAATGTTACCATTATGAAATGCAATTATAACAATTTTTTTGAAAAAAATGTCAGTCTAAGGTCTAACTTGAAAATGTCTCTCAATTTTAAAAATCAAAATGACTATTAATTCATAGGATAACTGTGAACTTGTAAAGAAATTAAAGTGAAAAGGGTTTATTAATTAAGAAAAAATCAATGCCTAATGCTAACATTTGTATAAGTTTTTGGAGCATTCCTATTAAGGTGATAAGGTTTAAATGTGACTAAGTTCCAAATCAAAGATTAATTTTATAATCAGTCTAAATTATCAAAATTTATGAGAATATATTGAAGTCTCACCAAAAGAGCCAAATGTCTTAATTATGATGATTAAAAGATATTTATTAATTATTCCAACACGGGGGAAATGCTTCGGTGACTAAAAAAATACATTGAAAATAAAGAATTTTAAACTATTGAAGGAGAATTACATGCATGTTTGTTTTAGTGTTTATTGCGTGCGTTCCTGAAATTTTTTCATGTCTAATTTAGAACTGACGGAAAAGCAAAGAGGAATTACTTCCACTAAGACGTAAATTGCGTCCCATAATTAGATCCAGTTATGTTATACAAGGCACCAGCCTCTGGTCTGTGGGTTAAGATAGAGCATGTTGCAGGGCTTATGAATTGGATTATTTTTTATTTTCATAATCACACCAAAGTAAAATGAATTAATGAATCATTTATTCTATAAATTAATAACCCTCGACTTCTGAAACTAACGGAAAGTAATTCTTAGTAGAGTTCATTTGGATTTACTAATGTTTTAAAATAAGCTCTTATTTTTTAAACAAATAAACTACAATAATTAGTTAGGGATTCAATAAAGTACAAATAAAATAAATAATTTGTGCTACAAAATATCGTATTATAGCAGGTAATTTGGAAGTATTTGAAAGCATGGGCATGCATGTTTGGAGCACATAAAGGCATGTATCAATTAACCAATAGGACTGGGAGAGGCACATATAGCAGCTGAAAATGCAGCTTGTGTGCATCCTTGTGGCCATTGGTCCCCCTTTGAACCGGGAGTGGAGGGGGGTCATCACATCATCTCAATCAACCACTACTTTAGTTTCTATTAATGCAATGCCCCATTTT
This sequence comes from Pachyrhizus erosus, assembly GCA_026544285.1. Classification (NCBI taxonomy): domain Eukaryota; kingdom Viridiplantae; phylum Streptophyta; class Magnoliopsida; order Fabales; family Fabaceae; genus Pachyrhizus; species Pachyrhizus erosus. Next base: position 5,143 of record JAMLFT010010772.1, read on the forward strand.
TTGACATAATTCCATAAAAACTAATTTTTTCATATGCCCATTTTTTTTCAACATCATTGGTTACTGGTGTGGGTTAGTATGCCAAATATCTAATTGGTTAACACATCTTTTCTTCTAGTCAAACAAACACTGGCTAACGGTTGATCCTGATGAGATGAGTGCTACAAGCTACGTGTGGTAACAAATTCTCTTAAAACTTATGGATCAGGAAAAGGCTTCAATTCCAACCTCAGGATCTATGGCTGTAAGTAGGTGAGACCTTGCAGGCACTATATGGTTGCCACGTGGCAACCAAGCTAATCTTCTTTGTGTGGATGTTAAGGATTCTACAACTAGTCTTGAGGATATGAATTTCTGTACACTCAATTGCACCACTACTATAAATCCCTTCCATATTGTAATTTCTGCCGACCTCAAAAGACTTGCCTTGTATTTGCTTGCTCTGCCTCTTCCACTCTGAGTACAACACTGCCATGGCTGCGTCAGTCTCCACTGTTGGAGCTGTCAACGGAGCTCCAGTATGATGTTTTTCTACTCTTTGCACTTTAATTAATTATTCTCGTCCTTAGTTCTCACCTAATTCTTTGGTGAATTTTGTCATACAAACACTCAAATCATTAGTAATATGAGTAAGCTTATAGAATTATGTTGGAAATATACATACATATCTATACATGTCAAATAATGGCTTATAGTGTGTTTGGAGGAATGGCACGGTGGAGTAAAATCAATTAATTTTTCACGTTGAAAGTGAAGCAACTCATTCTCGCTGTGGGATTTCCACCTTTTTTACGTAGTTTAGGAGTAGCCGCTGTGCATCCAAACATGTTTCCGAAAGATATATGGCAGTACCTATATACTAGTTTATCTAAGAATTATTCCAAGTTCTCATTTTATATACATGTTTGTAGGAAGTTTCTTCTTTCGTGCTAGTAAGAGTCAATGAGTTTGGTACACTTCTAAAAGCATAAATTTCAAGAATAAGATATATAGAGAGAAAACTCTTGTGATTTTTAACTCCTCATTTATATAGCTAGTAAACTCATTCATTATAGGTTAGTAACTATGTGTTATGTAGTGTAATAATCAATATATATGATACCAAATTAGAAAAGAATGGTGTTATTTCCTACTTGAGTCAAGATTAAAACAGATTTGGACATTGGAAGCCTGTGAAAAGTGAGTGAAGTTTTAAAATTAGTTTGAACACTGTGAAAGAGTGGCTACTGTGAATGTTGCAGCTGAGCTTGAACAGCTCTGGAGCTGGAGCTTCACTTCCCAGTTCAGCCTTCTTTGGCAGCAGCTTGAAGAGGGTTATTGCCTCAAGGGTCCCTAACGCCAAGATTTCTTCTGGAAGTTTCAAAATTGTTGCTGCAGAGAAAGAGATTGAAGAGGACCAACAGACAGATAAGGACAGATGGAGAGGTCTTGCCTTCGATGTTTCAGATGACCAACAAGACATCACAAGGGGGAAGGGTATGGTTGATTCCCTTTTCCAAGCTCCAATGGAGACTGGAACTCATTATGCAGTCATGAGCTCTTATGAGTACCTTAGCACTGGGCTTAAACAGTGAGTGACACATCTGTACTGGTGACTCTAGGACAAATAGTGTTTGCTTATTGCTTCTATTGCTCTGAGTTGAAAATGTGAACTCTCTTGTTTTGATCTAATTAATGCTGCTTATGATGATGGTATTTCAGGTACAACTTGGATAACAACATGGACGGGTTTTACATTGCTCCTGCTTTTATGGACAAGCTTGTTGTTCACATCAGCAAGAACTTCATGACCCTGCCCAACATCAAGGCATGTAAATTGCACACATGATTCCCGCAAATATTGCCCCAAGACTTCAGTTAATGAAACAGGACACACTCAATATTTTCATTGTTTTTACAGGTTCCTCTCATTCTTGGTATTTGGGGAGGCAAAGGTCAAGGAAAATCCTTCCAATGCGAGCTTGTCTTTGCTAAGATGGGAATCAAGTGAGTAAATGATGTAGATATATTACTACTACAGAACACATCAGTTATATGCATTACTACATCAGCAACTCTAGTGCATTAGAACTTAGCACCTAGCACTCAATAGTTGATGTGCATGTGTTCCAATGACATCTCTAAATGGAAGTGTAGTTGAATACTGGATAAAGTGTGCTTTTTATCTCTCAAAATATCTTGAAATTCGATTTTCCATAAAAATTTAATATTTTTAATTCTTACATTTATACAAAAATATATTTTTAATTTCTAACAAGAGACTAAAACTACGTCACTCTTAATAATATAAGGACTAATACCATATTAAATTTTTAAAGAGATTAAAACCAAATTTAGATACTTTGTTGGACTAAATACGTATTTTACTCTTGAATTTATTTGGTGCTAATTTGTAGTCCTTATGATGTTGTGATTACAGTCCTATCATGATGAGTGCTGGAGAGTTGGAAAGTGGAAATGCAGGAGAGCCAGCAAAGTTGATCAGGCAAAGGTACCGTGAAGCTGCTGATATAATCAGCAAAGGGAAGATGTGCTGTCTCTTCATCAATGATCTTGATGCAGGAGCTGGTCGTCTTGGTGGAACCACTCAATACACTGTGAACAACCAGATGGTGAATGCCACCCTCATGAACATTGCTGATAACCCCACAAATGTTCAACTCCCTGGTATGTACAACAAGCAAGAGAACCCCCGTGTGCCCATCATTGTCACCGGTAACGATTTCTCAACACTGTATGCTCCTCTCATCCGTGATGGGCGTATGGAGAAGTTCTACTGGGCACCTACAAGAGATGACCGAATTGGTGTCTGCAAGGGAATTTTCCGCACTGACAATGTTCCTGGGGATGACATTGTCAAGCTTGTTGACACCTTCCCTGGTCAATCCATTGGTAAGTTTCCTGTTGGGAACTGAAGAACCCTGTGCTATGCATATGATCTTATCTGTTTCACTCCCCAAACATATACAATTAGGACCCTCAGTGTTTTTAGTAAGGTTTTCTTAGATGTTCATACGTTATTTTCCTTTTTTTTTTTTCATATCGTCTCAAAAGTTGCAGCAAATCATTTACTTCGGTCCTTTTCCGCCTCATCTTTTTTATTAAGGACTAAAGTGAATGAGGTTTGGCAAAGTCCAAGAACAAATGAAAGTTTATGAAAGTGAAGAACTAAAGTAGCCAATGCTTATAATATAATTACAAGGACTAATATGGGTGGGGTATTTACTCTATAACTGAAAGTTTTAATGAAATAGAAGCAAAACAATAAGACTAACGGTATGCCATTTATCATTGCAGATTTCTTTGGTGCACTCAGGGCTAGAGTATATGATGATGAAGTGAGGAAGTGGGTTTCTGGTGTTGGTGTTGAGTTGGTTGGAAAGAAGCTTGTGAACTCAAAGGAAGGACCTCCAGTCTTTGACCAGCCCAAGATGACTTTGGCTAAGCTCTTGGAGTATGGTAACATGCTTGTCCAAGAACAAGAGAATGTGAAGAGAGTCCAACTGGCAGACAAATACTTGAGCGAGGCTGCTCTTGGTGATGCTAATGAAGATGCCATTAAGAGAGGAACTTTCTATGGTTTGATCTTTATCCTGAACCTTCATATAGGATGTTTGCATATAGCTTAATTTTCAGTCAACTTTTACTCACATTTAATTTTTATCTAGTTAAAAGGTTTTTAAATATTTAACAATTTGACTCATTAGAAAGTATATTTGGATAAAATAAAACTAGGTCTAAATTTTTGGCTGTTTCATTTTCTGCTCAGGCAAAGCAGCCCAGCAAGTAAATATTCCTGTTCCCGAAGGTTGTACCGATCCAAATGCCTCAAACTTCGATCCAACTGCAAGAAGTGATGATGGAACCTGCTTATACACACCCTAAGAACCTGAGCATTCTCCACTTGAAGAGAAGCTAAGACTTGAGATAATCAAATAATTTATCTTGTTCATATTGGATTGTTATCCTTTATAATTTTGAGTTACATTGTCTACATTACAATGTGTACAATGTTTAAGTCTTGATGCCTTTCTCTTTCGGCCTGTGCATTTGTTGCTTTTCTACATTTAATTTTTTCCTTGATACGATATTAATATTATCCTACCTGGTCATTTTAATCTTGCGTACATTGCACTAAAGATGAGCGATCAATATGCAGTTCTCACAAATTTTAGTTTCTTAGCAAAGCAGTTTCATATATGAGAAATCAGATGCATGAATGGCCTTATATTTTTACCTGCAGTGTGTTTGTTAAGGCTTTTAAGCTAGCTTTTAGTTTATTTGATGAGTTTAAAGCTTGTTTGATTGATTCAAACCAGTGGTAAAGAAGTTTATTTTAGTAAATTGTAATGATTTGGTAAAAATACTATTTTATGCATGATTTTACTTTTATTTTTATTCTCATTATCATATCATATTTTTTTTTATGTGATTTCACACTCCTCAGCTACTTTTACTTTAATCAATCAACTTATCAACTTTTATTTTCTAACTATCATTTTAACTCTGACTTATTCACTAGTATGAACAAAACACCTTTCATTTGAAATATATTCCTGATGTGCTAATTTCATTAGAAGAGGCAATAAGGAGATAATGAAACTGAATTACACGTTATATTGATCAAAAGAAAATTATATATGAAGAACAGGAGATAGAGTTCTCTTTGTGGGTTACTCTTCAGCTAACATATTCGCAACAAATTTATACTGCAAATTGCAACTGTGTTGCGTACAGCAAATGCATGTTAATTGTAACTCACACAATTCGTAATTACATAAAATAATCGTGATTACTAACGCAAGTGAAAATGTTCAAGTGGCATCAGATGATGAGATGACGTGATCAACAATTTAAGGTCCATAGTCATATACACAAAATATATAGTAGTGACTAATGTAAAACTGAATATTTTTGGAGTAAGAGTGTTAAGGTGAATGCTTGTAATATGATGGTGTAAAGATGTGAAAGAATTGTTATCCATGTCACTATGCCGTGGATGAAATTCGCGTGATAATTAGTTGTGGAATGTCTGGCATTGAAAAGAATCCTCAGTAAGGTTAAGATTAATGTGTGTCATAGACTTGTTCAGCAGAAAACATGACCAAAGGTGTGCTCTGTTGTTTCCCAGAACCAATTGGTGAAAACCACGTGGAATTGTCGGCTATTATCGTGGGTCGGTGTTTCAGAGGAGAGGAAGTGTTTCGAGAAGGAATTAATCGGACGAAATCTTTTAAATTGCTTCTATTGCTAAATATTGACTAATTTCCGCGCTTCAGTTTGTTTTCAGGGAAAGAGTAAAGAGTAGACAGAAATGAAGTAGGGAGCAATAAATAAGAAATGAAAATCTAAAAAAATTGAAAAAAATAATATTATGAAATTATTTAAGGTTCAGAGAGAAATGATCATCAGTGCGCAGTTTATTATCAGTTATGTGTTTGTGTTTGTTTGGATGAATATTGATAATATTGATTTTTAATGAAGTTTATTTTATAAAATTTATTTTGATTAATTAATTTTGAAGTGATAGTAATTTATTTTTAAATTTTTTATTATAAAATTAAATTATAAATAAAATTTAATATAATTTTTTTATGTAACCTAAAAACTATCTAAAATTTTTTAATTCAAAAATAATTTTAAACAGTCAATTAATTTTAAACTCCTTTTTAATGTAAAATTAAATATATAAAAAATTATTTAAAATTAATTTTTTTTATCATAAACAACATGCTCTATAAAAAAATAATTTATCATAATAATTTATCAAGTATAAATTTATAATCAATTATCAAGGTGTTCACACTTTTATTTTTTATGCCATAATCGGTTTGTGACTTGAATCTGAAAACAGTTTTCTTTGTTCACTCAGAATAAAATAATCAAACAGTGCGGCACAACCGATTCCAGTGTGTAAGCAACTGATTATCAAGATGTATATGTGCCAATTGTCGTTTTATTTCTCCTTACTCCATCGAAAAAAATAATTTTAAGTAGAACTCATCACTTCTTGACTTCTTTTCTATCTATTTCACTTATACTAGATAATTTCATTTTTTATTATCCTTTTATTTTATACAAACAAATTAATATGAATTAAGTCCTGAAAACTTATCAAGATTAGAACAAGCTTCAAGAATAAAAGAGTGCTTATAAGTATTTTTATAAATTATTTACTGATAAAATTTTCACAGTGAGAGTATAAATGGAACTTATATCTTTATGGGATATAAATATCTTCTAGATCGATTCAAGTAATCTTTATTGGTGTTATCGTTTATTTTCTAATGTCTCCTCTCAATTTCTTATTTATTTTGATCCTAACAAAGTATAAGAGTGTTTTTAAGATTGTTACAAAGTTATTTATTTAGATTTAAATTTGACTAATTTAGTGAATAATATATATATAAATATGATAAAATTGATCAATTTAATTTATTGAATAATAA
>JAMLFT010010773.1:0-11590 GCA_026544285.1 Pachyrhizus erosus
TGTTAAGTTTAATTTTTTATAATAACTTAAAAAAATATAAATATAAAAATATTAGACAAATTAATAATTATATAAATTAAAATGAAATATTTTAAACTATATATAATGAAATAAAAAATTCTTACAATTATATATCTAAAAATGAAATATTTTAAGTTTGTATATATAAAAATAAAAGTTTTTTACAACTATGATTAAAAAATAATAATTAAACCAAAATAAAAAGTTTGACGGTAGAAGGAAAGTGGTGGTTCGATTCTGGGAGAGTTTGGACTTTAGAGATCGACAGAGTTGGAGAGAAAGAGAGAGAGCTATGGATTCTTCGTCTCACATGGCTTCGGTTCCTGAAGATATGACGGACGAGCATTTACAACAGCAAACACAACCAGCCTCTGTTTTCGCCTCCGTTCCTCATCGCCCGCCAACTAAGTAAGCTTCTGCGATCTTCATCTTTTCACGTGCAGGATCACGTTTTCATTTCTCATCAATCGCTTTTCATTTTAACCATTGTAGGAGCTCTTCAGAAAAATACGCACCTGTAGATTGGTCCGTTTATTTTGACAAAGAAGACGATGTTGCAATTCCCGAATCCAACGATGTTAGTCTGCAAAATCAAAATCATGCTCTCTCCTGTGACTGCTTTTCATCCGTTTAGATAAATCTCCTTCTAACATTTTTTTTCCCATTATTCAGGTTTTTCATGTTTATACTGCAGGAACTGAGGGTCCCGTTGTATTCTTTTTACACGGTGGTGGTTATTCTGGGTATGGTTGGTGCTAATGTATCTTTTCTTCATTGATTTATCTCTTAATTTATAATTTTTATGGTCCATGAAGTATACTTGGAATTGGATTGTTGTCAGTGTCACCTACCTCTAAATAAATTAATTCTCACTTGAAATCGCTGGTTAATATTTAAAATTTCTTTATCTTAAGGGAACTCCAAACGTTCTCACATTGTTCTCAGAATACATTGTCTATGTCTTGTTCAATGGACTGCAGTATGCTTCAGCTTTAGCCTTTAGGGATAGTTGGTTCATGACATGGTATCGGAGCATTGAAACACCATGCTTGATCTGAATAGGAGAGTAACTGGACCAAGAACTTCATTACTGAAGTTGTGGTCTCTAGCTTGTTATTTTTATTCCTAAAGTCTTACAGTAAAATTTTACTACACAGTTAGAAGACCTGCAATTGTATGTGACTGAATGTTGGGTGGTAAAGAGACAACATCAAAGTAAGCTTTATGTTGCAGAATAAGAATGTTGCAATGGATGGGTGAGCACACAAGTCAAGATAGCATTAAGAATACAATCATTAGAGAAAAAGTGGGTGTAGACTCCATTGTAGAAAAAATGGTAGTGTCTCATCTTAGTAGTTTGGGTATGTGTGGAAAAGACCCGTAGAAGCACCTGTAAGAAGGGTTAATCAAATACACAATATAGTCCAATTGTTCAAGGTGGAGGAAGACTGAAGAAAATTGTTGGTCAAATCCTTAAGAGGAATTTTGAAGTAAGTGAATCTTTGTGCTTACAGGACAAATTTAAGGTGCAGTACAATTCATGTAGCCAACCTCACCTAATGGGAAAAAGGCTTAGTTGTTGTCATACCTAACATCTCTAGATGTCAGATCACACGAATTCAGAAACATGTATTTATTAACATTTTGTTTTCAATAATATTCCAAAGCTTGCAACCTGATGATAGTCTTCACATTGTATTTCATCAGGCTTTCATTTGCTGTCTCAGCAAGTAAAATTAAGGAGAAAGCTAGGGTAGTTGCGATGGACTTGAGAGGTCATGGGAAATCATTGACAGAAAATGATCTTGACTTATCTGTTGAGGTAAAAAGTAGTAAATGAACTAAACTGAATATACTGCTCATGTGCTTGTTGAGGTGATCATCTTCTTATGCAGACAATGTGCAATGATGTATTGGCTGTTATAAAGGAATTATACAGTGATTCTCCTCCAGCAATTATTCTTGTTGGTCACAGGTGATTCTCTTTCTTAAATTAATTTCTTGGATTTCTATTACTACTTCCTTCCTATATCTTTAGATGTTTAAGGTTAATGCACATAGATTAGGAAATATGTAATGGAAATAAAATATTATTATATTTGGACTAAAGTGTCCTTATTTAATACTTTGATCCTTGATACCTGCACCATCAGTAACGGGATATTAAATAAGGGTATATTTGAGAAAAAAATTAATTAGACATTGAAATTCTAAAACATCAATTGTTTTGGGATAAAAAAAAAGAGGCTAAAATGTCTAAGGATATGGGAAGGAGGTAGTATTATATAGTCTTTTGGGGTTTTCATATATGAAGATAATTGTTATGTGTATCAATTAATAATGTTCCACTTTATCAACTCTTCTATCCTTGTTAAGCATGTTAGTCTCTGGAAGTAACCTTGGATTCTTTTCCTGATTATATGTGCTGAAATATATATTTGAATATATCTATATAAGTCAATTTTGATTTAATCCTTTCATCACTGCCTTATTAGCTGATGATATGATATAACTCTTGTTAACCTTTTAAAAGTTTGAAGTATTTTTTCCTTATACTTTAAGAGGGAGAAAGTTCTGGGTCTTTTAAGTTACTTCTAATTATATTTTATGTTGTATAGAGTCAGTCATATTTAAAAGCATGCATGCAGCATCAGTTTCAGTTTGCTTGTTTTATATATTTTTATGTTTAAGACAATTGTTTAATTTACCTTGTGAAATTTAGTTGAAGGAAATATAATTTGGTTCTTGGTGTTAAAGATTTTGGGGATTGACCAGTAATCAACAGAGTGGACTAGGGTAGTGTTTGACCCAAATTATTTTGGGTGTCTCTTCTTCTTAAAAGGACAAGTTGGGCCAAACAGAATTTTAAATTAAGAAGCTTTTAAAAAACCATTTTTTTAATGAAGAAAACTTGAAAAAAAAAAAGAGCTTTTTTAAAAAAAGTTAGTTTAAGGAGCTTTTTGATTTCTGTTACTCCTTTTCTTTCTTTATTTCAAATCCAAACATCTAAGAACACATTGTCCAAGAAATTTTAACTTAAAGTAACTTTTATAGAATTATTAAACAGCTATAACTTTAACTTTGAAGTATCTTTTAAGCTCTAAAAAAACCAAGTCATATCCTACCTGAGTTGAGAGAAGCAGAACCTCATATTCTTTGTTTGATACAAAAAAGCCATTAGTCAAAGGGTAAAACATTTGTTCCCAAATATTAGTTACCTGCCACTTCACCACAGCTTCACATCTGACTAGAGTTATCATCCTTCAATATTAAGCATTGTGTTTCATAACTCATAACCACAATGCATTTGCTGTAAAACTGTAAGATACGACTGTGCAAATATTTTGATTTTGTTATATGCGATTAGTGAGCTTCAGTTCGTTGCAAGGATATTCTGTATAACTGTAAGCTATGACTGCTATGATTTCAAATCTGCATTTACTCTTGCGGATATTCATGTTTCTTTTTCTATTTTGTCTGTGTTTGCATCAATTGTTCTCTATTTTTCCTTTTATTTTCTTCGATGAATTTTATTCCTATGGAAATATTTGATGTACCTAACTTGACTAGATTTTCACTTATATAAATTATATTTAACTTTGGTGTATAATGTTAATAATATTATTAACTATCATTAATCAAAATTTGCTTCATCATCAAAGCATGGGAGGATCAATTGCTGTGCATGTTGCTGCAAGGAGATCATTGTCCACCTTGGCTGGGTTGGTTGTTGTGGATGTTGTAGAGGTTGGTTTCTATAGTTAATTTCCATATTGCTTTCCATGATTACTTATTCAACATTGGCACAGAAATGTTGATTGTCTCAAAAATTTCAGGGAACAGCAATGGCTTCACTAATTCATATGCAGAAAATTCTATCAAGTAGGATGCAACATTTTTCAAGCATGGAAAAAGCTGTAAGCTCTGGCTCTATACCTTTTTTCATTTGTGTTTCAAGTTGGGTTATCTGCTGAGACAACTGTTTCTGGTTTGGATCTTATTTATTTTCTTTATCTTTGTTGTCATTTATTAAAACATTCTTTAAATATTTCTTTTTGTATGTCATCCTAATCCTAATTTATTATACACCTCTTGAATATTGGGTCCTGTTTTAGTGTGTTCTTGAAGTTGATATTTGGAACTTTGAAATTTGTTTTTGAAAGATCTTAACAAAATTATAATATAATCATTACTTTTTAATGATATAAGAGGCCAGATTGCTGTAAATTGTCAACTTTTCAACTGAGAACTAATTTACCAGCTTCATGGCAAGGCAGTTACTAGTTAGTGCACCAGGTGCATGGTCGAGGAGCCTTGTGCATGGAGGCAAGAACCAAGAACACCAAGTGTTTATTTGAGGAAGGTTTTGAACTGGAAAAAACAGTACATGGAAACAGTGAATGAGTACCTTTTGGCTGTTATAAGCTGTAGCTTAAGTTTACTAACACACAATATTGCATTAGTACATGCCAAGCAGTTTTGCTTTATTTTATTTTATTTGCCTCTGCCATGCACCAGCCAAAGGCATACTATAAGTACAAAACCATCAATTGAGAATTTGTTGGAGAGGAATTTATTGCATGTCACATGGCTGTGTTAATGTACCTACATAATGTAGTGTTTGATAGTGAGCTCTAGGTTTAAGTGATGCTTCATTGTTGTTTCATTTATTCTGGTGAATTTTGACTCAAGTTGAAATTGCTTCTGTGCAGATTGAATGGAGTGTCAGGGGTGGCTCTTTAAGAAATATTGATTCTGCTCGTGTATCAATCCCTGCTACATTAAAGTATGATGATTCAAAGAAATGGTTAGTAAATCTCTCATAGCCTTTCATAACATTGGTTGAACAATTCAAAATATAAAACAAGCTGGTTACATAGACTGTTACATTTTAGTTTTATGCTTAATTGCCACGGTGTTGATTTGGTGTAACAGTTATCTTTACCGAACTGAGCTGGAAAAAACAGAACAGTATTGGAAAGGCTGGTATGTTTTATCTTAATTTTTTCATGTTTGCTGCTCACAGTAGTTACAAATACTAAATATGAATGAAGGCAATGACATTCTTATATGTATTCTAAGTACAAGGAAGATTGTTTGGGGCTTCACTTGTGATTGTTATTGGATAATTGCCTCATATGCATGTTTATGGATTTTGGCTATGGATCTTTATACAGAGACAATCACATAAAACAATGACTATTGATTCTTTCTTTCTACAAAATATTTCTTTATTTTGTTTGATAATTGATAATTGTATGTTGGTATACTTCCCTACAATGCAAAACATGATTACTTGATTCTAAACAGAGAACTAGGCTAAATTTGTCATCAAAGTGAAAGTAACTTTTTTATCTTTATCATCCCATTAAACAGTTTGTATTTTTTCTTACAGGTATGAAGGCCTCTCAGATAAATTTTTGTCATGTCCTGTTCCAAAGCTGTTGTTATTAGCAGGAACAGATAGATTGGACAGGTCCCTTCCTTTGAAATATTTTAATTTTTGGTGGTACCATAAATTTTATTTGTTGATTTTCAGTGAAAACTTTTCCTAGTTTTCCAATTTCTATAGCTAAAATAGAATTTAAAAGAGTTGGGTGCAAATTTTGTTCTGACAATATATTATCTCCAAACAGTGTTGATAACTATATGGTCCAAGTAGCATAGAAGATTGTGATCTGAGATTAGTTCAATTTTTAAGTTGCTTTCATTAATAGTTAACTTTTAAGGGACAAAAAAGAAAATGTGAGAATAGTAGGAATGAAAATGTTAAGTTGTTAAGATGGATCTCATGGTGAATAATATCTCTGAAGATTTGGTCTTTAACCTAGCCAAATGATATTGTGTGATTTGTGTAGTTGACCTCACGTTGTAGGATAAGACTTTTGTTGTTGTTTCATTAATAGCTGGAACTCAATTGCATAATCTGTAAAACATTGTGTGATATTGTGTGATTTATTGTCATGCACTAGACCGACAGAAAACATGTCCCACACTTTGATTATTCCTTTTCTTTCTGTGCCTTTATTACAGTATAGCATTTATAAGCATAATCCTGAATTCATATTAAAATTCATGGCAATAAGAAAATATGATCTATGTTCTTAGTTGAAATTGCACTTTAGGTTAGTATCAATCATCCTAGTATGCACTAATATGTAGATTGTAGGTTTATTTATTTTAGATGAATAAGAAGGATTTATAAAATTTTAATAGGAAGGTGGTAATATATGACTGGATACTAATATGACCTTTTTACACAAATAATTTGAGCGTAAATAGCGTTGTGGATCACTATATCATGTTATTCTGTTTCTCCTATTCTTTCTCTCTCAAGGTTGTGGGAAAACGGAATTGTTCAAGTGGAGTTCTGATATTTTCTTGGAATTATTCCTGTAACAGGTCTCTCACAATCGGTCAAATGCAAGGGAAGTTTCAAATGGTAGTTGTAAGGCATACAGGGCATGCTATTCAGGTTTGTACTCGTGTCTTTTTCTGCATTCATTATGTTGTTTCTAGTTTTCTTCTCTAATTTGTAATCTAACAAATGCTAGCCTAATATTTTTAGGAAGATGTACCTGATGAATTTGCAACTCTGATTGTCAACTTCATTTCTCGTAACCGAATAGGCCCTCATGGAATTGAGGTATTTTCTCTTGCTGATCCCTCTAAAACTGTCCTGGAGATGGTACTAATACTATTGTCTCATTTATGAGAGGGTTTTGCCCCTATAATGAGAATGTTTCCAAGTCTAACCCTGCTATCACAAACATGCACTTCAATTGGGAGCATCAACTTAGTGGAAAGCAGAGGTCTTTTGCCCCAAGGCCAAGGAGGTGAGGGTGGGTGGGGTAGATTGGAGGGAGAATGAATAAAAAACTAAGTTGCTACAAGAGTCAGGTTGGGCAGATAGACCCCTGAAGTTTGAGAAATCAAAAGCGAGGATATACCCGTTCTTGCAGTCCAGAATCGTGGTACATTGCCTAGTTAGTAGTTAGACGTCCAATATGTGCAGCGGTTGCCTTCTTAGAGGGTATGGGACTATGGGCAAACCTCAACTCCCAATCTTTGCTTCTCCAGTGCATGATTCTTCAGAGTATTTTGCCTTGGATACATACATAGGGTGGCTCAAGAATGGTTGATTGATCAAAGAAATGGCAACCTGTGAATCACTCTAATAATTTTCTTATACTCATGATTCCCAATAAAATACCTGCGAGTTCAGCTAAAAGAGCTGTCCCATGGCCAATGTGCTGAGTAAATCCATTCAGTCATTGACCAGTTTAATCCCTCAGCAGCACCGCAATTAGCTTTGCCGGGATTACCTCAAGAAACCTCATCTGATCTGTTTTACATCATTAATCATGCAATTTTTCTTAATGATAGTAATTTCAGTTTCACTAGCACTTTGAATGGTATCAATGTAAAATATCTTAAGTAACATTTGTTGGTTTATAAGAGCTTTCATCTAACAATAACATCTCTATGCTTGAGTGATTACTGTTAAAATCCTGCCATTTATAATTTGCATCAAAGCCATAAATATAATGAGGTAAGATTACTCAGAATCCATGGCTGCAGATTTTCTGAGAGAAATTAAGTAATCTTATGGGATGCTACTCAACAAATCTGTACCCTGGAAGCTATAGGGTAGTCAAAAGTTTCTGGCAGATTTGTTTTGACATCTTCTAAACAGAGAAGGCATCTTGGGCTGTCTTCTCTACCCGAATAATTTCTAATCAGAGAAGGCTATTATCGGTAGTCAGTCACAAGAACATTTGAATTCTTTTCTCACCTTTCCAACTCTAAATTGGATCCAGATTCTCACTGTTCTGTTGGTCTCCAGTAAGAAGCATGTATGCACTTTTAGTGGTGAAAATGCCTTCGGGGCAAGCGTTTCACCCTATTCCATTGCAGCCATTCCTACTCGGGAAAAAGGAGGGCATACACAAGCTGGGGATATTCCAATGAAGGCAGTTGGAAACTTTGATTATGTTCCACCCCCATTGAAAGTTGTGCTTTCTTCATCCCATTTGGTGAAAGATAAGCATGCAAATAAGTAGACGAAGCTAACACTCGTCATCTAGAAGAAAGTTAGACATTCTTCAGTTCTGGTTTTCTTTTAGTTTGATTCAATACAAACTACCTGTCCATATGTGAAAGTAGATTTAGTTGTGGCCAACGAATCTTCTTTGACAATATGTTATGCTCCTGTGTCTGCTCGAGATTGTTTTGTTTTGAAATCATGAGCATCAAAAACCTGCATTCATTAGGAGGCTACTAAGACTATAATTATAAGCATCAGGAACTTACACACATGCTTGCAACATTCACCTTCTAAAAGGTGATTTGCTGTCAAGATATAGCTCTATACACTTTTGTTACATGATGAGTAACTGAAGAAGCAAACAAAAAGGTTATATTGTAAAATAGTTGGCTTCTCCTAAATTCAGTAGTTTTCTTTCCTACTCTATAATTTATTTATTTATTTTTTTTGACATACACTTGCCTCTGTGAAGGAGAAAGTTCAATTTGCAATTCATTAAATTGCTTTTGTCAATAATTTAGATAGAATTAAAAATTAGAATTCACTGTACAATGCGCTTTACCTTTAATTAGATATTTTAGATTTCATTTGATTATTACACTACTTAGTATTTCGATTGTATGATTATTGAGAAAATTATTTTGCAGATACCTGGCCTTCGCAAGCCAGCCTTTTCAAAACCCTGAGTCCGATGTTAGATAAACCAAGAATGACCACTACTGCAAGATGGTGATGGATTTCTTACATTGACATCTCTTTAGTTTTAATATTATTATGTATACCTCCATGATTTGGCGAGGGAGGAGGATAGGTGAAGCGATTATATATTTCAGATTATTATCAATGCAATGAGCAGTGAGGGAGATGAGATTGGATGGAGATTTGCGCACTTAGCCGGGGAAGTTAAGTTAGTGTCTCCATCAATATTATCCATAGTAAAGTTTAGGCATCTGGTATAGTCGTATTTACGCCATAAGGTAGGGAATACTCACGCAAAGGTCAGCTATGAAAAAATTATGCACCGGGAAGAGATGTTAATGTGATATGTGATTTTAGTTCTCACTTTATCTCTGTCTTGATAATAATTAAGATAATAGAAAATTTTGGTTTCTTATTTTTTTTTTATCAAATTACCCTTTATCTCCACACTTTATTATTATTATTTTATTTAATCTTTCCCTAGATCTGATAAACGGTTTCTCTTCTTTTCTTTTTTTCTTTTTTATAATATATTTTTTTAAAAAAAATCAAGTTATTTTAAGAGTAATTTTATTTTTTATTTCTATTATTTATTTTTTAAATTTAATAATTATAATAAGTAATAAATTTTAACAATTAGATTTTAAAAAATAAATGATGAGAATGAGAAGTAATTTTTTTTATAATTATCTGAGTAATTTAATTTAATTTTTTTTTTTTTTTGCATTTTTATGTGTATTGGTTACCTATATGGTGACCTAAAACTAACATACATGAGTCCTAAATAAAAGGCCGTATAACAATATATTAATTTTAATGTCTAATTAGAAAAATAAAAAATGTGAATAGATAAGAATGACCATGTTTGTCTTTGTGCTGGTAAAATATAAGAGTTTTCAAAGCCTTCATATTACGATTAATACAATAATATTATCTTATTGATATGATTTTTTTTTACACTGATTTGGATAACATATTAAATTATTTTCATGATTTAATTTTTATTAAAAGAAAAAATTTTATGAATTAAGATTTAAAATTAAAATTAAATTAAAATTAAAATTAAAAAATATATTTAAATGGAATAAAGATTAAATTAAATATTAAATACATTTGTTAAGATAAGTTATGTAGTTCAATGAAAGTGAGAATAACTTTTGAAAATGTTCTTGTTTAAGAATAATTTTTAAAAATACTCTTATTTAATATATGAGTAGAATGTTATTTGGTTATGGAATGAGATTATCTTCAATACACATTCAAAAACATTGTTATACTAATATATGATTAGCAAAACAGAACCTAAGAAAATTCGCAAATGTTGATTTTTTCAACATTTGTGTAATTAAGATGAATATATTAATAAATAATTTTGAATAAAAATAGTTTATAAAGTCTGTTGTTAAATTTATAAAATATAACATTTATGCTTTTGAAAACTAATAATAATTTGATATTTTTTTTCATTTTTATATGTTCACTTTTAAAAGAAGATTTTGTTTTTATTTTTGTCTATTTATAAGTTCATGATGATATTAATTATTATGTTTTAATTATGTTATTATTTCTTTTGAATTTGTTAATTTGTTAATACTTTACACATTTATAAAAAATAAGAAAACTAAAATTAAAATAATTTTAATTTGTTTTTAATATTCTTTTCATTACTTTTTATAAGATTGTTTCAACTAATTTATACTCTTTAAAAAATAGTTAATTTAGTTAGTGTTATTAAATTTGACAATAGTTTGTAATATTTTTTCAAAATTATCTTTATTTTTTTAAAATTAATCATCTCTCTTTCCACTTAAGGAAGTATTTGGTACAATTTTTTTCATGTTTAAGAATCATGATTTTTAAGAATCATAATTATCAATGTTTTTAAAATTATATCAGTCATTAAATTGATAAAGACATTGATGTAAGATTTAATGGTCAGATTATGGTTGAATCATGATTGAATCAATAGTAATTAAGTTTAATTTTTAATATTATGTAATATTTTAAGTAATAAAATATCATAAAATTATGAAAAAATAGAGTCTAAAAAATGTAAAAATAGATATAAATGACTAAATTATATGTTTTATAAGATAAAAACTAATAATAATTGATAAAATAATTGATACTTATGTGAGATATTTGGTTATGTATTTTTATTTATCTTAAAAATGTTTTAGATTAAATAAAAAAATATTAAACATTTAACAAAGATCGTTTTAAATTGATTTTTTGCACTAGTTTAACACTTTTTTTTTGTCAATTTCGGATTGATTCCACTTGTTCTTTATCGATTCTCTTCAATTCTTAGATGTTATAGTATTTTGGAGTTACTAGACCAATTTTTGTTTAAACCGATCAATCTAATCTAATTTTCAAAAAAGTGATAATTATTAAAAATATCTAAAATTTGTTTTGTTGGTCATAAATATTTCTATGAATGTTTATAAAATATATTGTGATACTTATTGTAATAAGGGTGACATGATATTTTTATCACACTAAAATACAAGAGTTATGTATCTATCCCCTCTTGTGAAAAAAAATATTATGAAAATGTTAGATTTCTAAGAATTATTTTTAAAATATCCATATCAAACATATAAATTTAAACATAATATGACAAGATTAATAAATTATCTTGTCCCTTAAACATGTGGTCAAAGGTTCGATTCCTGGTCCATACATTTTAAAAAAACATATATTAAAAAATGTAAATCCCTTGAATGGATCTCAGGATCTTAATAGATTAATCCTTAGCTTTCGAATGAAGGATATATGAATTCAACAAAAAAACATTAATTTAAGATTCCTAACATAGTA
>JAMLFT010010774.1:0-11590 GCA_026544285.1 Pachyrhizus erosus
ATTGATTGAGAATTAAAAATATTATTTATAAAAAAATTATACATAATTATCTTATCATATTTTTTTTATAATGTAATAAGTTACTAAATAATCAAAATTGTTATTACGATATCATTCAAATAATACATGAACTAAAATAAAAAAGAATACTTGACAATAACAATTAAAATAAAAAAAGTTAAACAACCAAAATAAAATAAAAAAACTAATTTTTATGAACTAAATTGATATTTAAGTCTCTTTTTATTAGTTGAGATTTGAAATGTACGATGATCGTGTTTAATTTTAAAAAAGATTAAGATACCATAAATCAAATATAGGTACTTATAAAAGATACCTCAATTAAGATCTCTTGCTAATAAATCTAACAATTTTATTAAGGATAAAATATATTCATATTCTCATTTTTTATTTTTAATCTTTCATAATTTCTTTTTACTATTTTTAGTCTATGTAAATTGTTCTATTTCAATTTTAACTCACAATTAATTCCAACTATTATGTAATGATGTGGAGAGCACAAATATTGAAAAAAAAAATTGTTTAAGTTTTTTTTGAAGATTTTAACTATTAAACTTTTTTGGGAGTCTAAATATTTTATATTTGTAACACATTTGTTGGTTTCAAAAAATTTAGTATTCAGAGTTTCAAAAAATTTAAGCAAAAAATTTACAATAATTAAAAATTATGTTCACTAAATCATTAATTAACCATTAAAATCAACATTGGGTTCTAATAATAAAACATAACAATTTACAAGAGACTAAAAATAATATAAAATTATAAAAGACTAGAAACAAAAATTTAGAATAATAATGAAGTAACTATCTTTAAGATCAATGTGTGTTTTATTGTTCATAAAAATATTATAAAATTTTTGTGTTTGGATGAGATGTTCACTTTAGTCAATGCTTAATTAATTGACCTAGTCTAGCGCTTTAGGTTGAGCTGACTAATCATATGGATAAGGATTTACACAAAGTTCAAAACAACAGTGATAGGACTTCAAAGAAGAGTTGAAAAAATAAATTTGGAATTTAAGGGTTAGGGTTTGAGAATCAATTGAAATTGAGATTATTGAAAATAAAAATAAAGAAACCTGAAAGGGAAGGCGCTGCAAATAAGATTTTTTGTTAAGCTTAAAGAGGATCACCGCAAGAACAGGAGAATTCTTAGTAAGATCAAAAGATGCAAGGAAGAATCTTAATAAAACTAAAACTCACAAAGAATATCAATAAATTATAATGTCCTCTATTTTTAATTCTATAAAGGTTTAATGCAAATTTAGTTTATGGATTTGCCTCTTTTGGAAACAAATAAAATAAAATTAAAATCTCAATATCACATACAAAGCTAGTTTGTCTTAGCAGTTAAGTAAGGACATATCATGCATACGATTTTAGGTTATAATCCTAACATCGAGCAAAAATTTTTTATGTTCTCCAAGCACGTTATACATGTAATCCTCCTAGTCTTCTTTGTGTTGAGCTTTTGATAGTTAGACCTTTAGTAAATGCATAACCTTGTGTTGCAATGCCTCCTAGACCTTTCTAAATCTGTCTTTAGTCATATGTCCACCTAAGTCTTTAATTAGATCATGATCTTGATCCTTCTTGTCATGAACTTGGACTTACTGATCATAAGTCTCATGAGTTTGGCTTTTGATGTCCACATCAAATAGTTCCCATATTGGGATGCTTTATATGCCAAGTTTCTAGTTAAGTTTTAAGATCTTTATTTGCTTGTAAGTGAAGTGACACTGCCCTAACAAAAGATCTAATCAGTCTTGTTTTATTTTGATTTTTTTTATCAATTTTATTAATAGTATAAATATGTTTAGTAAAATATTATTTTTGTTTTAAATATAAGGGAATCATCAAGGGCAAAGCCTTTTATTATTGTGGGGTGGCCTTGCTCCTTCCTCTCCCTCTTAGAAAAAAGTTACAAGCACAAATATCTATATACAAGACTTTAAAAAAATATTTAGGCTCAAATAACATTTTGGTCCTTGAAAATTAGAGATTTTTTATTTTATTATATTTCTTTAAAGATTGTTTGGTGTTACTTTTAGTCTTTTATTTTTAAGAAACATTGTTAAACAATGACAAAATAACGTTGATAATCTAGTAACTTATTGTGTCTTTAAGAAATTTGACAGAATAGTAACATGTAATTTTTTTGTCAAATTGTGTTTTTAAATTTCTCATTACTAGTTTAATATTATTAATTATTTTGAACATATTAAAATTTAAAAACACAGTTTGTTGAAAAAAATTACATTTAATTATTCTATCAAACTCTTTAAAGACATTATAAATCATTAAATTATAAAAATCATTGTTATGTAATCAATTAACATTATTATTTGAAAGTAATGATAATTCAAATTTTTAAAGAACTAAAATTTTTAACTGATATAGTAATTTCAATTTCATAAATTCATTTTTTTAATTCTAAAAACTATTATAACAATATCTCACAAATTCAAAGATTAAAACCAGGATTTACTCTTTTAAAATCTATCCTATTTGAATAAAAGCTTACCTGTCATGCAACAAATTTTAAACATTACTAAAGTAATTTGAAAGAAAGATGACTGTGAAAATAGAATTATAGTGGAAAAAAATTTGTGTCTTTATTGGTAACACCAAGAAATTATAAATAGTGTATGAAACATTTTATCAAAAAGCACTACACGTACAAGTGCATATAAAATAATGCTCGTTCTTTAGTTTCGGTGACATGGGCTATCAAGTACTTAAGAACAAATAAATAAGTTTAATATGAGAGAAGTTTATATTTACATTAAATTTATTACGCATTAATTCCATGTATTGAACAAGGAACTTAAATATTTAATCTCATTTTAATTGCATTTCTAATGTCGGGTGCACTAAATGTGACAGCGGAGGTTGCTGTGAAAGCTTTATATATATTGAAAAAATAAACAAGAAGAGGAAAGGATGGTAACATGTTGCAAAATTTACGATAGGATGGTCCATAAGGAATAACTGAAAGCTCTCGATTCATTAAAAAAAGAAAAAAGAAAAAAAAAAGTATATATTGACCTGGGAGTCAATGCTGCTGTCATGTTCCAACTACACGATAATGCTTTTATATACATGTACGTATATGCAAAAGTTAGGACTAGATAATTTTCAAGTTTAAAAATCTTGATCCGGGTCCAAGGCCAATGGTAGTAACTTTGTTAGCTTTAAACCAATTTTAGCATAAAAAATTCCATTACAAGTTGGGACTGGGAAGATAAAAAAAAAATAATAATATTTTGCTGAATACAGCTGTGATTATGAAAAAGGAAAAGTGAGTGTTTAATCATTGTGTTTGATGATGCAATTTATGTAGTAAGAAGTAGGAAATGAAAAAGAGATAAGCGTATAGATGAGGGTGAAAAGGAGTTTGATTATTGGATGAAAAGGGCAATTTTAGGAGTATATTTTACAGATAGGAACAATTGTTATGTAACTCATAATTGAATATGGAGAGGAGAGTGACCAAGTGATGGACCACCGAGCACCATGGTTTGATTGCTTCACTTAGCCGCCGGGGCCCACTACCATATTAAATATATTGCAAGTTGTTATATGTTTTCTTGTCTTCTCAACCTTTTTACCATACATACCACCTATTATTATTATTATTATTATTATTATTATTATTATTATTATTATTATTATTATTATTATTATTATGCTTATGCACACAAAATGTTGATCGAGTTGGATGTTGTGCATGTCTTAATTAATTAATAACATGGCTGCCTTGTCTAGATGAATAATTATCTATGCAGCGTAAGAAAGCAAGTGCCAAATGGTTCCTAACATAATCTAAATTAAATTATACATACTGCTAAGTAACAAACTTGGTTGACCCGTTTGACGCTTCTCGTGTTTAGTTTATTATTCTCAACGGTTTTATTACAGCATTCAAAACCGATTAATGTACTCCTCCTTTCTTTAGTTAAAAAAATGTCGTATGGTACGAATCTTCAATTAATGTCTTTTACATGGAGTTCTAGGCTAATTAAATGTGTGGTCGACACAGGTCAAGGTCAATCTTGCTTCTACATGGACAAAGCTTGTGGCCTCTTTTATTAACATATTTTTTTATTGTTTTATTTTTTTTTTAAAATTCCAAGTTTAGGTGAGAGTCTAACTTATTAAGTTAAGACACTTGGACACTTTGGCATTACAAATTACTGCTATGCTAACACACCTCTCTTTTTAACTGGAAATAATTCAATTATTTAGTAACACACTTGAACTACGCTTGTTTATCCAGATGTTACTTCTCAGCGGCAAATTAGCAATTACTAATTTAGATCTTGACACACATATGTAGTCAATGGTCAGACTGTTTAATAAACAATTTTACTTTTAATGAAAATTTAACTTCTTATCGTTATTTCTATAGAATTATATACTTTAGTAGTACATGTTAATTTGAATCCATACTTGTACTCGAAAATCATTTTTTCTATTCATGTCATTTCATTTAGTTTCATGCTTCCTGTAGTTCCGACATATAACATGAAAAATGGCATATATGATCCATTATCATATTTATGTCCCGTGACTTTGCCGTCCAACTTAAGCAATTTTGTTAATTAGCATAATTTCTTTTCCCTTGTGTACACATTAATTTCAAAATCTTAAGACTTTTTTTTTTATTATTATTATTTAACTTACCCTTATAGTTTTTTTTTTAAAAAAAGAAATTTGACTAATGGTGATAATTAAGTTAATTGTTTCTCAGCGTACGTGTATAAATTTAAAATTTTAATAAGTATGTGGGAATAGATAAAATGTGTTAATAGTAGCACTCACAAAAGGTAACACATTTACAAGTAACATTACAATTATTCTTATTTAGAAGATCTAGAAATGAGGATAGAATATGTAAAAAAAGATGCATTCTTTAGATGTATGTATCACCATATGTAGTTACGACCGTCTCTGCGAACCAAGAATAATGATATGATAAAACGCAAGGAAAAAAAAAAAAAAAAAGGAGGAGGAGAAGACTGAGTTGATCCATTTTATTTATTTTTTCAGAGGAAAAGAAAAAGGAAAAGGACACTCAGTTGATACCTATCCTATAGCTACATATAATAGTAGCTTGTTGATCCTTTTTGTCTGAAAAAATGTGAGCACTTAAGCGTATTAACATTAACATGAACATTGATCTAATCTTTCCCAACCCAGATCAGGCCATGCCCCTGGCAGTATATTCCGCAAAAAGTTTTCGTATATGCCACTATTTTCAACCAGTCCATGAGGTTTCTCGACAAAACAAAAAAGCTTATCATGTCGTTTTCATTCAAAGTATTTTTTTATTTTATTATTCTTTAATAATCCATATGCTTTGCATCTGTATGGCAGTATGTTTCGGACTTCAATTGATTAATTTGACAAGGAACAAATTTTTTTAAATTTAAGTTAGATAACTTGAATAGAATCAAACCCTTTATCACTTTACCTTTTTTTTTTTTTTTTGTTATATTTTTATCACTTTATTGTAAAGGCTTGTTATTCTTTTACTGCACCTTAAACGTTAGGTAGGTACGTAATTTCTCAGATTAAATCATGCTTTCAAAAGGTTGTATCTAAAATGGTGACTTAAAAATGATTCAAATACGCGCTTGTCTTTGAAGTCAAAATTTTTGTTTTTATTTTTATCAAAGGTTAACGATTTGAAATAAATCAATATATTATAAAAATATGTTCGTATATTTCAACTTAGTAATTTTTCTTGTTTATCTAGCTGGCCAATAAGCCTAAAAGGTCATATTGTTGCGGTACGTCCAGTGATGAGATCAAAGAAAACCATGTAGCTATATCTTCAATTTTGTGAGAATGAATAATAACATAACACAGTATTATACATAGAAATGACTAAATTGATAAATATAGAGTATCAATAATATGTTTGGACAACAATTATTTTTAAATATATATATTTTTACTTGGGTCTTAATCATTTCATTTTCTTTATTTTTATGTTTATTCTGTCTAAAGTGTCGGTGCCTTGATTGGAGTGTTTGCCTTCGTCTGCAACCAAATCTATAACTTTTGCACAGCGTTAAATCAAGACCTGTGACTATCATTAACCGTGTTTTTTTAAGTAAAAAAAAATACATAATCTTATTTGAAAAAAAGAAAACTAGGTTTAGGAAGAATTATTCAACATCTCAGAAAAGGTCTATTACAAAATGAATGTAGACGTGAAATATCTCTTGCTTTATAATGAAGATTTTAAGGGGAAGAATTTTGTGACGATCAATTATTGAAACATAACTATCTTATTATGCAAGTTAAAGTAACAAAAAATAAATATAAAATAATGAAATGATTGTGATGGGGGGTTTTGAAAATGGAGATTAAAGATATGAGAGCATTTTAAATATGGGAAAAGCCAAAAGAGAAGGAAATCATATTAGAAATAGAACCAAAAATTGTGAGAATATTGGCCCCCACATACATAATTTTTCTTATCCCACGTGAAGTTGATTGGTCGCATTTTTGTTATTTTATTTGAAATGGTAACCCAATCATGGCGAGTCACTCTCTTTCTCTTAGGCATAGCAGGCCAGAAGCTTCCGGTGTTTTAGTTGAAAAGTCGCCACCGCTTCGCTTCAACCATTCATCAAACTTATTGCCATTTCTTCTAACTTTTCACTCACTTGGTATCCTATGTTTTTTGTCTTTCTCTTTCTCTTTTTTTTTTTTTTTTTTTTTACTTTCTCCTCTTATTAATCCACCCAATAATATATATATATATATATCAAAATTAGATTGTCCCAAAATTAAGCTGAATAATACAATTTATTTGTTACCATCTTTAAAATAAACAATTTTTGTTTGCGAGTGCAGAGACAGGGACACCAATCAATTTGTGAACATAGTTAAAAAAACAAAATGTTATGAGCCAGAATAAATAAAGTATTTAGTATCTCCCATATTCTTTGTCGTGTTCTCGTTATGCCTTCCAAAAATAGTGAATTGACTATTTCGCTTTTATACTTTCAACAAATATGTCTCTGGGATCCACGAAACCACTTTTATTAAGCTACAAATTGATTAAACTTAAATTTCTCACTCTTACCGCTATAGTTAGTATATTGCATTATTTTGCATGGATAGCCAATTTTTTGCACAATACTTGGCACAAATAATTAATCTTAGAAGAAGTACAGATCACCAACCACAAAACAGGAATTGCACAGTTAGCACAATTACATGGCAACTAATGAGAACCTTATATGTCATTGGGGCAATTAATGTACATAAATATCAATAGTCCATATTAATTGTATTTGTATGGAATGGTACGTAGCAAAAGTCTTAATATTAATAAAGTTAGCAAGGCTGTTAAAGTAATGGAAAAGGGAAAAAAAAAAAAAAAAAAAAAAAAGAGAGAGAGAGAGAAAGTTACCCACGCAAGGTTGCAATTGCAAGTAAGTAGCAACCTTATCCATGGGTTGACGAAATTTGTCCTGCTGTCCAATACTACATTTATTGGGTTACTCAGATATGGAATCAAGTGGACACACTTAATTACAAATTTAGGTGTAATACCTTTAAATATTTCTACTGTTTTTTTTTTTTTCTCTCTCTTAACTCCCGTCCATCAAAGTTTCCATAAAAATTGCCGCATAAAATGTGTTCTTCGTAACGTCACTTTTCTTTTTGGTTTATTTCTTAATGTCAGTTAGTCAGGCCAAGAGGCATCTCCATAATCAGCCACGATATTTGATGTTAACTTTTATTTATTCATTATTTTCACGGATACTTTACTAAAACAATTCTAACTCAACTGATTAAACACAATAGGTTCGTTGTTGTAATTTTTTTTTATATATTTATCTTTCATTTTTATATATGAAAAAATTGAATAATTATATGTTGATAATTTTTACATTGCCAATCAATAACAAAATTACCGTTGATATGATTTTTAAAATAACTATTATAAAAAATAATAAATTTATCATATATATAATGAATTATAATTGAATAATTATAAAAAAAAATATTTTACACTGTTAATATCAGATTTATTTTTTTAAAAAATAAATTAATCAATGCTTTGATAAAGTTACAAGATAAAGTTTATATTTAATTTGGTGATGAAACTATGATGAATTGGAATAATTTTAATTTAACTAAAAAAATATGATGTCTGATTACTAAAATAAAATAAAATCATGGTGAGGTGGGAGAAATTATGGTGAAATTGAAGTAACAATAAGTTATTTTTTTTTCTTTCGAAACCAATTTTTAATTATTATATTTTCTCTCATTTATTCTCACTTTTGCCTTTTAAAAGGTGTGAAATTGAAGTCTAAGTGTTCCATATTAATTACTATAGGTGTCAAATATGTTTGTGGAGTAGTTGATGTGTGATTAAGTAATTATGTTTGGGTGGTATGGAAATGTAAAAATTATGTAGCTTAGTTGGTAGTTTGACAATCTTTTGCTTATAGAAAAGAACTTTTATACCACATCTCGGTGTATGATCAAGTATCTAACCGTTGTGCATCAAAATGTCATCTAATGGCCTCATAATATTATGACTATGTATCTAACAGTCTTTTACATAGATAGACACGGAGAGAAACAAAGTATACATCGACATTAAAATTCATTTTAGTAATTATACACGTAAAATAAATTTTGATTCTAAGTATTCAAATAACATTTTCTTAAAAACAAAAACACTTTTCTAATATTTATTATATATTCAAACAAAAATCATGTTACATTAAAATCCATTTTAATGCTAATTAGTTCTATAAAATCACAATGATCTACAATCAATTTATGTCTACGCACATTCAAATATACACTAAGTAATTTGCCATGGACCACCATGAAAATAGTATTTCCTAATAAATAAAAATATTTTAAAAAAATTCAAATATTTTTTGAAAAATGAATAATTTTTTTTTTAATTTTTATTCTATTGTAGACCATCATTAAAATCTTATTTTTTATTAAAAAATTCATTTTTAAAAAAATATTTTTTTATTGATTTATTATTATTCAAACAAATTATAGAATAGAGATCAAGAGAGAAATATAAATACTTAATTTTGATCTCAAATAATATTCTTTTTATCTCATATTGTATGTCTTTTCATAAATATTATTTATTCAAGAAATAATATAAAATTAATCTTTCAATCTCGTAATTTACATACAGAAAATATATTATAATTATTAAAAGTAACTTCATATCACCCATCTTTTAAATAATAAAAAGACATTAGAAATCATGGATATCTAGGCGTAGCATATATTTTCCTTAAGGCTAACTTATATTTATCTATTAATTAAAAATAATATTTTTATATTTATTTTTTAAAAATAAAAATTATTAAAGAAAAGAATATTTTCATGATGGTCCACGGATTAGTGAAATAAAACACAAATTTTGATTGATTAAAAAAATATTGTGCTTAAATTTGATCCCTTTTCAAAATAAGAAATAGGATATATAAAGATGTATCTGTCTAGATCTAACTATGGTGCAACAGTTCGTTGTGATATGTTAATTAGTTTGCGAAAAAATATTAAAATTTATATTACTGTCGGTAAGAAAAGTCATTAGATGACCAAGTTGGTATTGACCATGATTTTTGTTAGAGGCCCTACTTGCAAAAACTGTAGCAAACACATTAATCCTCTAACCTGGGTTGAGTTATTCTATGAAGTTTCTCGTGTGTAAACTTAAAATTAGAATTTGTAGAGTTGAGCAAGACAAATGGTACAATTCATTTTTTTCATATATGCTTTGTCTGCTACATTTGTACATTCACAGTACGCATTGTTGCTTACCCCAAAAGAGGTGAAATCTATCACAGCCATGTTTACTGTTGAAACTGTATTTTATGAAAAATAATTATCCTTTTGATGTGAGGCTCTAATATTTTTAATAAGTAATAATTATTCCAAAATTCTAACAACAAACAAATCGTTATGCGTTCGTTAGTCATTCAGGACATCCAAATTCCACTTGGCTGCAAAGACAAGGCCAACTAAACTACACATCAGTAACTTACTTTCATATTCTATTTTTAATCTTTTCTGCCTTTGATTTTGTCTTTGTATCCTAATTTCTCATTATGAACCCCACCCTCATCTCACATTCCGCCACTTTCACTACCATTTGTTGTTGGTTGCTATCATAAACGCATCTCAAAAGTTGTGACTTGTGAGAAAACATCATCTTAAGCTCTATGCCTGCTCCTCGATTACAAGACAAAGAAATCATCATGCTTTGCCAAAAACTCATAATGCCACTCCAAAGTTGGGCTCACAATAGATTTGATTTGAATATATATATATATATATATTTGATTTCGTTGAATCAAGCTTTCACCTTTTTTTATAGAACAATCATGAGAATACGACTATATAATAGCTTTTCTTTTCCCTATTTTCTGATCATGGAACTACAGAAGGAGTTTACATTACAACTACCATGTAGCAACCAAATTACATCATACAGGATATACATGGTACATTTAAAGAACTTAAGATAGAGGGGCAATAAACATGCACGTTTTACACATCAATACTATTGGTTAAAGCTTCTCAATTCTCAAAGGACCAAGTATTCAAGTTGAACAACCAGTTTCCTGGCAGAATGGACTGGCTGGCTTGTTGCATGTCAGAGTCTCATTCGTGAAACTTTTTCAAACCAGAAAGGTTAATCATGCCATATACATAGTCACGGAACAGTTGAGAAAGTTAACCAGTTCAATTTGATCATATGCATTATACATCAGAAATGAAGTGTATAAGCATGCATGAATCCATCCATCTGATCTGACAAAAGGGATATGGACAGATGAGCACAAGCATAAAGGGAATTTCAAGCCATACAAACACAAACTTTGACTTTAACAGCAACTATTGCATTCTAAAGGCAATAGCAACAAAAAGGAAAGAAAATGACCATTGCCATGTTTGACATAAAACCACAAGCAATGGATTACGAATAAAATGCTTGCTTATTCTTTCTTCAAATCAAATTCCAAACGCAACAAGAAATGTTAATGTTTATCCCCTTGTGAGTGAGTAAGTGGCATTTGTGGACAAAACAAAATGAAAATGAATGAAAAGTGGGCTTCGGTTTCATTTGTTGACCCATTCAATAGCTACTTGCCAACACAACAACTCCAAAACACATCCCAACTTTTACCTAACCAGTAGTCCAGTAGTTCGCACACATTTTAAAATTTTTGGGAACTTATAAAATAATTAAATTTCAATTCATTTTCAGTTCTAAAATATAAGTAAAAAATACAAATTATCGTTCTACCATGTATTTAGCTTATGTTTAATATTATACCCTCTCTGATCATGTGATTTTACTCCGTTAGGCGATAGTAATACCACTGGTATATATCAAATATAAATTTTGTATGTTTTGATTCTTTTAATTTAAAAAATATATAAATTTCTAATTATTTTTAAAAAATAATAAAAATATAAAATTAATTGAGTTTTTCACATAAGTTGCCATCCATTTATACATTTAACTTTTATAGAAACTCGTTATATTT
>JAMLFT010010775.1:0-11589 GCA_026544285.1 Pachyrhizus erosus
TGTTATATGCAATTTTATTAGTAAGGTGTAATTTAAATTTTTTATTTATTTAAAATAATTAATAATATCAAATTAATTAATAAATAATTTAAAAATAAAATTTAATAAAAAATTATAAATAATTATTGACAACAATTAGGCTAAAATTATTTTTTTAAAATGTCAAAATAACATATTTTTTTTAAAAAATGTTCAAACATATTTTGCTCCTCTTCTAAGAGAAGAAAAAAAAAATCAAATAAAAATTATTTTCACTGGTTTCAGGCTTTCAAGTCAAGAGCTGGGCGTTTGTGGAATGCTTAGGAGACGAAGAGAAAGACGAAGAGGAAGAGGAAGAGTAGACAGCATCTGAATTGCACACACCAGTCATGAGGAAGCGGGATTTGGCCATTCTTATGCTCTCCGCTTTCGCTATTTTCTTCACACTTCAGGTACCCTTTCCTTTACTCTTCCCCTCTTCTCCAACATTCACTCACTGAAACCCTAATAGATGCAATCTCGCACGATCCAATTTCACTTTTTATTGGTTAATTTGATTTCTGTTTAGCAAGATGGCGGTATTTCGTTCAGAGATGCGTGGATGCACCTAACCGATGAATATCCAATCAAATACGAAGCCGAACGCCTTCCGCCGCCGCTCGTCGCTGATCTCAACGGAGATGGAAAGAAGGAAGTTCTTGTAGCCACTCACGATGCTAAAATTCAGGTACGTTCCTTTCAGAACTTGTTTCCTCTTCCTTACTGCTCTCAATTTTGGTTCACTTGTAATTTTCATACTTGTTTTGGAAGCCTTCACAATTCAAGTGTCAATGTGTGCATAACTTAAGCATTTTCAAATCTTCACTAGCTTGCTGATTTTGCTTGATAATACCTTTGTTCTGACTGGTACTTGTATTGGTAACTGGGTTATCTGATTATGGTGGGAGTCTCAGGTTTTGGAGCCCCATAGTAGGCGTGTCGATGAAGGATTCAGTGAGGCGCGTGTGTTGGCCGAGGTGTCTCTATTGCCTGACAAAGTACGTGTCATGACTGGGAGACGCCCTGTTGCTATGGCCACTGGCTATATTGACCGCTATAAAATTGGTCAGCCGCAGAAACAGGTTTTGGTTGTAGTAACGTCGGGTTGGTCCGTAATGTGTTTTGATTCCAACCTCCAAAAGTTGTGGGAAAATAATTTACAGGTATGACGTTTTACTTGTACTATATGATCCTGTTATTATATTAGGTTGAGTTTACTAATTCTTTTATTGATTGTTATAGGAGGATTTTCCACATAATGCTCATCATAGGGAAGTTGCAATCTCTATAAGTAATTATACTCTTAAGCATGGAGATATAGGATTGATAATTGTCGGTGGCAGGATGGAAATGCAACCACATGTATGTCTCACTTTCCTCCTTATTTCCTGGTTTATTATTCTATTTTGCTACGTATGCCCTTTCTATAATATATCATGGATGGTGTTTGTCATCCATTTTAAATGGTAAAGACTATCAATACAGTATCAACAGCTTATGAGTGACATAGGGTCGTGGGCTTGTTTTTCTTTTACACTCTGAAACGGGAGGTGTGAAAGTTTCTCAGCAATGTTTTTTGATAAAGTATGATAGTAATGTATGTTTCACATTACTTCTTGAATTTCAGAAATTTCTATTTGTTATTTGATTCTTATAATGGCAATGATTTTAAATTTGTACGTCTCTAATGTATGTTCAGAACTATTACTATTTATATTATCTTCTAATCCAAACTTGTTTCTTTGCTAAAATTAGTAACTTGGTCTTTTTGCTTTCTTAATTTGTGAATGAATTGTTTTGGTATAATAGCTATGTTGATTGCTTTCTACTTTCAGATTTTTATGGATCCTTTTGAAGAAATGGGGATGGGAGCCAGATTTTCTGAGCAACATCGAAGAAGCGCTACTGAAAAGGAGGTATAGACATGTTGCTAGTGGATGCCAAAAACACTGATGTAGTTGTAGTGCTTACTTAAAGTGCTAGATTTTGGTTTTACATATTTGTTTTATACTTTTATTTAGTTTAGTTTAATTTTGGGTCTTCAAGGTTGATCTTACTATACTTTCTTAAACTGTCAATTTGAATTCCTATGTTGATATACATAGATTACTGTAAAGTTTCATTAAGGCTTGGTATAATTAAGCCAATAAACTCTATGCACTTTGCAGCCAGTAGCCTAAGAATCTGGACCTTCATAATCAGGCAGCTAAATAAATAAGAGACAGTTTAACTTCTTACTGTTACCTCTTCCTTTAAATTTCAATTTTTGGTGAAAAATGTATCAGGTGGATGTCAGTTCTCTTCTTATCTTTATGTGGGGGAAGATTTTGACTATATATTCTGATCCTTGCCTTGAATAGGCTTCTGAAAACTCTGGAACTGTGGATTTACGCCATTTTGCGTTTTATGCATTTGCTGGTCGATCTGGCGTTGAACGTTGGAGCAGAAAAAATGAGGTGCTGTGCTTTATTCTTTGGTCTTCAGCATGTTCTATTGTTTGGGTGCTGTCAACGTGTTAAATTCATACTGAAATAATTTTATTATTTAAGAATGCATTTTTCTTCCTTTTATTTTCTTGGGTTGAATGATACATTTTTCTATCTTTAAATTCATTAAGTGCACTTTCTCTAATCTTTCCCGTTTATTTTATGTTTCAAAGTTTATCTAGGTGGTTGCAATCCAGGAAGGAGCATGAAAACTGAAGAAAACTTGAAAGTAAAAAAAAAAAACAAAATCTATTCAGTTATAGTCTGGTGTCAATAAATTAAACCCTTGACGAAGGGTGCTAATGCAATGCTGTTA
Organism: Pachyrhizus erosus; assembly: GCA_026544285.1. Classification (NCBI taxonomy): domain Eukaryota; kingdom Viridiplantae; phylum Streptophyta; class Magnoliopsida; order Fabales; family Fabaceae; genus Pachyrhizus; species Pachyrhizus erosus. Next base: position 2,821 of record JAMLFT010010775.1, read on the forward strand.
GCATATGTACTAGCATTTTAATCCACTGGTGCACAATTCTATATTTGCCCAAAAGTACCCATGAAATAAATGGAAGCACCTCCCTACAAGTATCAAAGTTAGTCTTGTCTGTTTTTGACACCAGATTAGATGTTTTACAGCCAACATTATGGTCAAGTCTGATTGAATGTGATTGATGTAATGTGACATTTAACAACTTCAATCAAGCCTTGGCTATATGGATAAAATAATGATAATGCTCACTAATCTAGCATCTATTTTGTTGAATACTCTTGTGTAGTATTATTCTTTATTCTAATTACTAGTATTGTCTTTTCATTGTTTAGAACATTGAAGCACATTCTTCAGATGCATCACAGTTACTTCCACAGCATAACTACAAGCTTGATGTTCATGCTCTGAATACCCGTCAACCTGGAGAGGTACTTACATTTTAGTTGTTCAACTAAATCCTATGGGTATGCTGGATTAGTGAAGTGTGATGAAATAATGGTATAAAAAATTATTCCATCCTTTGTAACCTTTCATCAGTCACTGGGCAGGACATGGAGGAAAGCAATGAAATCATTGTTTTTCTTTTTCAAATATATTGATTTTACAAAACCTAGAAATATAGTTGTTGATTTTACTACTCTGCCTTCTAGTTCAGTTTAAATGTTGTGTGTAAGTAACACTGTCATTCTAAATTAATACCTTTTCATTCCTGTCCTTTCCTCATTAATCCTCTAAAGTCTAAGCAACTTCTAAACAAAGGATAAGTAATACCATCCCTTCTCACTCCATTATATTCCACTACAATACACTAAAAAATCCAAAAATAAATGTGTTTGCAAGTGTTGTCATGCTTATTGTCAATGTGTTCCTAACTTCCTATAGACTGGAGAGTGGGCTCCTTGTCACATATTCATGTTATCCACCTTTTCTCTTACAATGGTCAAGTCAACCATTAAAACAAAAATTTTCTTGTTTGTATGAGCTTTACCAGAAGAACTCCAGTCATCAATCCATCCATCATGTGTGGAAACACTAAATTATGTTTGTTTAAATTTAATTTTATTGTGAAATCTTTGTTTTTAATTATAGATATCCCCTTAAAGGTTGCTTCCTGTGACATGTGAAATTCTAGTTTGAATGCAGGGAATTCAGAGAATCAATCCTGGGAGTTATGCCTCATTATTGGGTACATTATTATTTGTCAACCTTGATTATCCTTCTTTTCTAAGGTTTCATCTTAATTACCGTCCATTCTTGACATTATATAAATGTGTTTATCAGGCTAGGAGAGAAGATACTTTATTGAAGCTTGCCCACTTCAGGCGGCACAAGAGGAAAACATTGAAGAGAACACCTGGAAAGGCTATGAGTTACCCTTTTCACAAACCTGAGGAAAATCATCCTCCAGGGAAGGATTCAACCAAAAAAATTTCAAACATAATTGGGAAAGCAGCAAATTATGCTGGTTCAGCAAAACCTAAGAAGGTTAAATACTAACCATGTCATGCACCTGCTAACAAAGCTGGTTATATTTGATAATTTTTAGTCATTGGAATTCATTCAATTGTGTTGATGTAATGATAATTAGTTTTATAATGGCTATAATTCAACAACTCATTCTTTTCCAAACACGATTTAAGTTTGAAGCTCATTTTCTTCATCCAGTAATAGAAACCGCCTGTTTGCTTGCTAACTGCTGCATATCCAATTTATATTTTATGATTTAACTATTGGTATTTATTTGCATCACCTATTGATTCTAAACTATTTAGTTGCAATATACTCTGAATTTGTTATGATAACCATAGCACAGCATTATGACCTTGTTTTTTGATCATGTAGTGATATTTGATCATGCAGTGATCAGATATCCAGCCTCATTATATTACTTTTAAATAGTTAAGTGACACACACACTAATATAAACATGTACCCTACTCCCCCACCCTCATTTTTTTAGTGGTTTGGTAGATAGAAACAGCCGGAAAAGGAATATACTAGATCACTACTGTTGTAAAACATAGCGTGCATAAATTAGATATTTCTAATTAGAGATTTACTTTGTTAAAGTAATCAATTTGCGTCATATTATTTATTTTTAGCTTTGTTATTGCCTAATATGAGATTAGTTTCTAACAAATAAAATTGACATGTTCTGACACTAAATCAACTTTTTGAGAGGAGAGAATTTGCAGTCATAATGTTCCTCTCTTGGAATGCAGCACCTTCCCTATGTTCCCACCATAACCAACTACACTCAAGTTTGGTGGGTTCCTAATGTTGTTGTGGCTCATCTAAAGGAGGGCATAGAAGCCCTTCATTTGGCATCTGGTCGAACAATATGCAAGGTAAACATAAAACCTATTTCAGCCAAAATTTTATTTAGCTCCATCATATAATTCTTTCATAAACTTTTTCAGGTCTAATGTATTGACAAATTCGTTTATTTCAGCTTCATCTCCAGGAAGGTGGTCTACATGCTGATATTAATGGTGATGGCGTTCTAGATCATGTGCAGGTTTGTTTTTGAACTTTTTTGTAATTACAAAATCAAGCTAGACCAAATTAATTTGGCAGGATGGCAAATGGAGGATGTTCTTCTGCTGATGTCTGGAATATTCATCTTTTCAGGCTGTTGGAGGAAATGGTGCTGAGCAGACTGTAGTTAGTGGGTCCATGGATGTGCTACGTCCTTGTTGGGCTGTTGCAACATCTGGTGTACCAATACGGGAACAACTCTTCAATGTATCTATTTGTCATTATACCCATTTTAACTTATTCCAACATGGAGAACTTTATAGAAGCTACAGTCAAGGTTCAGATATTACTTCTTTAGAGGTAGCAACCCCTATTATAATTCCTAGAAGTGATGGTCATAGGCATCGGAAGGGAAGCCATGGTGATGTTATCTTCTTGACAAATCGTGGAGAGGTATGCCATTGTTTGACTTCTTAAGGTTACAACATTTGTTCAATTGTTTGTTGAGCATCTCAATACTGTTTATCGAAGTGTTTCCAGTCACAGTTTATTTATATTGGTGGTTTTTCTAGAGATATTCATGAGGGATTGCTTCTCTAAAAGAAACATTTACTGAATCTTGTGAAACATGGAATTTTGGATTAAATCATTTGAAATATCTGAGAAGCTTTTTCTAGTGCCTGAATAGGTTCAAATGTAAACATATAATTTTATTGACACTGATATTGGTGACTTGGAAAAAATTGTTCGTTGCAGATTACATCATATTCCCCTGGCTTGCATGGTCATGATGCTATTTGGCAGTGGCAACAATCAACTGGTGTTACATGGTCAAATCTTCCTTCCCCATCAGGAATGATGGAAGGTGGTCTGGTGATTCCCACACTAAAGCCTCTTTCCTTGCGGTTGCATGATAATCAGAAAATGATCCTTGCAGCTGGGGAACAAGAAGCCGTGGTATTATCACCTGGAGGTAGTTTATTGGCCACAATTGAACTACCTGGTCCACCAACACATGTCTTGATCTCTGAGGACTTTTCAAATGACGGGCTCACTGACCTTATTCTTGTCACCTCTAATGGAGTTTACGGATTTGTTCAGACCAGACAACCGGGTGCTCTCTTCTTCAGCATGCTGGTTGGTTGTCTCATAGTCGTAATGGGGGTTATATTTGTTACCCAGCACTTGAATTCCACCAAGGGGAAGCCTCGACCCTCATCCGGTCCTCGGTGAAGAGCTGGAACTGAAATTTATACTAAGCTCAACTCCGCAGGCGCTACTGAAGAAACAGAAAACAGTCGAGAGTTAAGAAGTGTTCTAAAGGCGTAGAATTTAAGGAAATTTCCAGGAGTTGCCAAACAGTTTAGACTGTTTATTGTATAATTTGGACAGAATGTAGCGAATTTGATGTTATAATATTATAAGTGAACCTGTACTGTCCGCTACCAGGATTTTTGACTGCCGTTATGAGGAAGTTATACTGTACACACTTGTTACCTGTTCAGAATTAGTTGATGCACACTCAACAGAGGGCCTTTTCTCCCAAGGATTTTCTTGCTTTGAGGGTGGTTTTTAATTCAACGTCCAAAAATTCCTCTCCATTTTTTGGGCCAAATTCTCTATAAATAAATCTGCTTTTTTGGGAATAAGATGTTACACGGTTCTTGAAAGATAAGTAAAGGATGGTTTGTTGAGAAAATTACTAGTTGAAAAGTGAATCTTTTCAATTTGATCAATGCCCTTTTTAATGCAGTCTTTTAAGTGCTTTAATCCATTTCCATTTAGTTTTTTATAAAGCATTTTTATGAAACTGCACGGACTAAATAGAGAAAATTTCATTCGAGGAACGAAATAGCAATTTTTTCTCCATAGGATGTATCCAATCAAAAGTATCGTATATGAGGAGCATTTGTATAAAATTTTGTATCAATAATAAACTAAAAATGTATCATGATTTTTGACAGAGGATCAATCAGCTGATAATAATGTTTTATTCAGAACGGTAGTGATGTTTGACCCACACCCCTCGAAAGAATGGTAGTGATAGTTTTTGTTTTGTTTTAGTAAACCTTATGAAAGGGATGAAAAGGATTAGAAAGAGAAATCAGTTTTTAGTATACTTTATTACTGTTATTTTCGGGAAAGGTGGGGTATAGACGTGCGCAGCTATTTTCAAGGGTTGTCTGGATCACATTGGGGAATTAGCAATTTATTTGAAAGCAGCCTCATCCCTATATTTCTTTGAGAGAGTTTTTATTGAAATTATTACGTGCTTTGTTTCAAAAGTTCAATTCAGTCAGCAAATAATTGAATTTCGTCAACATACTTATTAAGGTTTAATTTCTAATAGTGTATAAAATGCATTTATAAAAGAAAAACCACTTTAATAATGTTTATTTTAGAAACGCGTATTTGAGTAAAAAAAATATAAAAATAGAAACGCGTGTACCTAAAGCTATCCTAACCCACCAAATTTAACCTTTAGCAGAAAAGTTTAATTCAGTAAAATTTAAAAGGTAGAATGGTCGAATGGATCCTCTAATTTGATGAGAGTTCCATTTTTCTTGCTTCATGTTTAATTTTAAAAATGTTTATAACTAATAAGACACCACAAGAGTTGAAAACATGACAAAAGTTTATATACTACTACTCAACAAACTCAAGACAACTCTTTGTCCCCACAGATAATATTACCAAAATATTTAAGTTAACTGGGAGAGATTTGATAGTTTATTTCCGGTGATAGGTTCAAACTTAATTATAATTAATCTGTTACAAAATGTTAAAACTATTAATCAATTTAGCTAAACTCTAAGAATAATGCCAATTGACAACCAAACATTAGGCAAAACAAAAGGTTATACTATGACTTAGTTTCTTATACGTCGAAGTATGCCTTAATTTTAGAGCTTTAGCACATGCCTTTATTATGCATGAAGAAAAAAATAATAATTTTGTATCTTCCAACTTATTCCTTCTACAAATCTTTTTAATTATTAAATAGGGTGAATGGTAAATACTTTTTATGTTTTTGAGATATTAAAATCATTTAATTTTTGTTTATACTTTCTTCAATTAATATGTAGAAAGATTATTAAGGGGGATTGGGTTGAGCGAAAGGGGCTAACTCTCCTCAGCTTATGCACTAAGGTTTCAATTCCTACAGAGAGATTTATTTGTATTTAGTGTTCAAAAATTGTCTCCAACAACATTATCTCTTAATAAGATACATGTAAGTAACAAAAAATATGTAGAAAGATTTATAGAAAAATATAAAAATATCATTTCTCAAAAGCATTATTGATAGCAACACCCATAGTTAATTACATTCTCCCAACTTTTATTTAGTTCTTTGCTGGCATGCTTAATTCATTCTAAAAGACAAGTATTATTGTTGGTTGCGAGGAGTGTTGTCAACATATTTTTTAATATTTTTTTTACATATATTATATAATTGATTAAAATTTATTAAAAAATATAAAATTAAGAAAGACATTAAATAAGAAATAAAAATCATCAAAATTTATAATTTTTAATAAATTTAAGTTAAAATAAGAGTATTATTAATATTTTTTTATAAAAATTTATCTCTTTTCATTTTACATTTATTTATCATTTTTAAATTATTAATAATATAACGATGGCATTATTTAATAACAAATTTATAAAAGTATTCAAACTTCAGTTGATTAATTAACAAAAGAAGAAAGAGATATATTATTTATAAGATAATATTTCTTTATCTATCTTTTTTATACACATTATTTATTATATGGCATGATGGAAAGGGCTTAACACAAAAAAAAATGATATTATACAATTTGTTGTGTGTATAGTATATCTAAAAAAAAAATCCCCACAAAGGTACAAAGCTTCATGGTCCAATTACTATTCTGCTTTTAGTTCATACTCTTATTCAAATATTAGAGACAATATTTTAAAGCTGTAGCAAAAATTTTGTCTTGTATAAATATATGGTTTTGTGTGTTTAAAATGTTGAATTTATTTTTATTCATTTATGATGATTACTACTTAAACATTATGAAAAAAAAATAGTTATATTATTTTTTACGTTTACCTGTAAATATTGACCTTAAATCACTGAGATAAAATTATTTAGTCTCTATCAAAAATGATAACAGATCTAGTTAAAAACAAGTTTGACTATTTCTATTCTTGTCTTAACTAAAAATAGGACAATTTTAAAAGCATATTTAACAGAGATAAAAAAATAGAATCCAATTTCATCTTCATGAGGTTGAGAAAACTTGTCACCTTTTATACAAAAAATTAATTTACTTATATATAATTTAAATAAACTATATTCTTAGTAATTCATTACATTTTAATTCAAGTAATATATAAAAATTAATAAAAAAATATGAATTATAAAGATAAAAAATTTAATAACTAAAATATTTGTTAATAAATTGTGTAGTTTTAATTTTAAAATATAGTTGTTATTAAAGTTTAAATTATTTATATATTATAATAATCAATTTATTAATTTATATTATAAATAGTTATAAAAATAATTACAGTATAAAAATATACTATTAATTCATATATGTGTGTTGCGGAGTGGGGATTCACATCCCTAAAGCCAACTCTAATCAAAAGCAATTTTTTTCCATCAAAGTCAAACGAAAGGTCAAATAAGTATTCATAAATTTAAATTTAATTGTCATATATACTTTGTTTTGCATAGTCTCTCTTTTCAGTCAAGAAATATTTTCTGTTGTTCACTTTTTGAGGGTTAATTAGACTTTTTAACTGCATGTCTATGAAATCAGCCTAAGAGAAAAATTGAATGCGGCTAAAATGTTACTATTTTCCTCTTTTATTTCTATGTTGATATTGATGGGTGTTTATATAAATATAGATATCCTTTACTAGACATAATGAAGAATAAAAGTTTGCATGTTGGGTGATTTTAAATTTCTTGGATACCTTAAGACTGGTAATGACGTAATTTTTTCGTTTTATACATCAACACTCTGCATTTATGCCTAACATTTTAGAGATTTTGTTTCTCCCTCATCTTGTGCAATGCTTTTGCAAATCTTTAAGATTAAAATTTGTATTTCATTATTCCTTTCTATTCAGGAATAATAGTGTTTTTCATGTTGATACTGTGAGAAATTTTCAAATTATTGTTTCGTCACGAAAATATATGCCTATTTTTAATTATGCAAATTTAAGATTTTCTTATATATTTTAAATATAAAATTAACAAAAATTAAATTAAATTTAAAAATATATTTTAAGATGATATTAAAATTTATTTTAATAATATATTATTAAATTTATCATATCATTTAATATTGGATCATCTATAAATATTTATTTTTATAAATTTTACATTCGAAATATCTTATCTTTAATATAAAAAGATATATTCAAGATTTAACATCAAATAGTGATATAATTAAAATAATATATATAAATAAAAAATAATTCATTTTAAAAATTAATTTTATAAAATTGAATAAAATTTATATTTCATATCTAATTTTGATTATATGATACGATCTACCATATTTATAAGCGACCTGAATTTTTCATGTTATAAAGTTATAAGTATTATATTTTCTTTCGCTCAATATTATTTAATATATTATCTGAAAAATAAAATAAATAATAATAATTACTAATTCAATCGTGAGTACATCATTAAATTTTAAATATTTTTATTGATTGAATAAGCAATCCGATATTTGTAAACTTTACTATTTAGTAAATTGGTTAAATAGAGTCTAAAATAATATTATTATATCCTACAAGGGCAAAAATAGTTTCTTACAATTATTTAAAACTACTACCTAACGCTACTACTCGCCCACACAGTCATATCATGTAAGATATTTGATCTGAGCTATGTTCAGCAAAAGTAATTGAAAAGATAAGATAGATAAACGTTGAATATTATTTAATCGCTAAAAATTAATAATTAGTAGTAGAAAGTTATTAAATTATAAATATTTAATAAAATTATTTATTAAAATAACTAATAAATATAAAATGATAGAAATAAACATGTATATATGATGTTTTTATGTAAATTTAATTTAATTTTATTGATAAAAATATATATTAGAGTATTTATAATTTTAGCTTTTTAATTAATTTTAAATTCTTATAATTTTAACTTATAAAAAAATTATTTTAATTACATTTTTAGTTTTAATTATTTTATTTTTCATATTGTATATTCTACTACTTATACTATATCTAAAAGAGTTTCCAATCAAGATTAAAATAAAAATAACATATATAAAATTAAGTGCAAGTTATATTT
>JAMLFT010010776.1:0-11548 GCA_026544285.1 Pachyrhizus erosus
GGGGAGGGGGTGGGGGGGTTTCCGGTTGGCTTTGTGTAAAAGTGATATGTGGCTAGCTGAGAAGATTTTGGCTTCTAAGCACAAATACTTAAATGTAATAGGTGGCCATAAAATAATCCAAGCAGAGTCAGTACCAGAAAGCAAATCAATTAATAGTAAGACCGTAGAAGTGTGGAGGCGCGATTGTTTCATTGATTTATTTTCTTTTACTTAAATATTAATTTAATTTTTAAAAAATAACACTCTTTTATCATTAAAAAAAATTGATTATTTAAATTTTATTTTATTTTAATATCTATTATCATGTAACAATATTAAATAATATTATAATAACAAATTTAACAATTCAGTAATTTATTACATCATAAAAAAAACTGATACAACATGTACGTATAATTTTTATTAAATTATATTTTAAATTTTTATATATTCAAAATAGTTAATAATATTATTTATTAATAAAAACATTTAAAAACATAATTTAACAAAAAAAATTACATACAATTATTATATCATACTCTTTTATGATATCATAAATTATTAAAATATCCAAATCTCTATTACAATATCATTTAAAAAATAATTAAAATTAAAATATCATTTAATAACATAACTAAAATTAAAATATTACTTAATAACATATTTAAAATAAAATAAAAATTAAATAACTAAAATTAAATAAAAATTAAATAACCAAAATAAAAAATAATTCTAAAAAGCTAAAAAAAAATAAAAACACTATTTTTCAAACGTTATATATAAAATTCTTTTTAGGGGGAAAGGGGTTATTTGTTCCATACACTGCACCCTATTAAAAAAATTCATAATCTTTTTCCAACAAAATGATTTCTTTATTGAATATGTTTTACTTGTTTCCACCTTTTAATTCCTAAAGATCCAGAAATTTACAACCTTTGATCGTTAAAAAGTGAGACTGCAAAAGCTACCCAACCATAAGTTTATGGGGATTACTCTGGTAACCATCCTTTTCTTTTCAAGGGTATCAGACAGAAAGGGAGTTTCCATTTGCCAATCATCTATTGCTTGCTGATCATATTTGGCAACTTACCTGGGTACATTACCCTCATGGTCATGGTTACTATGCCAACTCCTGTAACATACAGAATATTCGTATTTTGGATTTTTATTTTTATTTCTACAAATAACTACCCAAAGTTGAGACAAAAAAAACTTGATTAATAGCCTCTTTATGATCCCCTTCCATTTTACTATTTCAAATGGCGCATATATGCAGTTTTATCACCGAGTTGATAATTGAAGTAACTGTTCCTAAGCATAAAAATTAATGGTTAATTTTGAAGTTAGTTAGCATATGCATGACTCCAAACCTACTTACTATAACATATTAAAAAAAAATCCACCTCAATTTTACAACCTAGGCATGACTCGGTGCCAAGGGGAGACTTAATTGAGCTAGGAATATTAGCTCATTCTTGGGAAGATTTTGCTTAGTTGTTTGGTAACTGCATTCTCGTTTTTCCCATGTAACTTGGATAGTTTTGAAATCTTCACATCTTAACTCTAACCAGAAGAACTAATCAAGAATCCTAAATCCCTTACAAACAATTATATGTTTGGTAATTATACTACAATTTGCACCCTATATTGAGATTTTCAAAACAAGAAAATACTATTAGATCAATGTAAATAGATAAACTAACACCTTCGACTATTGAACTTACTAAAAATTTCCATAAACTATTGGCAAGCAGCTGTCACAACTCACAACCACTAATTTAGCATTTGCTATTAGTTCACCTAAAATACATCAAAGCATGTCAGCCTATATAAGGCCACATGGAAAATCGATTGGCTTTATGCCCTTTGTTTTTTCTTCAACGATTCATCTTAGATTTCAATCATACAACATCCAACAACATATTCATAAGAATGCTCATCATTCAGATAGCTTGGCTCTCTGATATTTCAGATAGAAAACTTGAGATGGTATGGACATATTTTGTTTAAATTTTTTTTATCAAACACGAAAAGAAGCAAATTTTGGTTATAGATTTCAAAAAGAATATAGATAGCTAACAAAGTTGCATATCCACCTGTTGCCATCCATAACTCACTATTGTACCAGACTATTCAACCTTCCAGCGCGTCTTACCGTGGTGAATAATACATATAACCTGCTACTTGAAGCTTGTATGAATGTGGAAAAAATCTAACATTCGATATTCATTTTTCACTCTGTAAAATAAGACTTTCATTTTACATAAATAGAAGAATATAGAAATCCAAGGCAATGGTACTAGCACACATTATGGACCATGGTAAAAACAGCAAAGACACTTCTACTTCCACACAGTTTGTAAAATAAGACTTTCACTCACATAAATAGAAGAATATAGAAATCCAAGGCAATGGTACTAGCGCACATTATGGACCATGGTAAAAACAGCAAAGACAGTTCAGCTTCCACACAGTTTAGTTTAGACTTGCACGCACAACGGGAAGGCATCCAGAATTGACAAAATGCACCATGTGGATGACTCAACTCAATATTATGAATATCTAATTTCATCATCTTGCTTCTTGACCACTATCAAATTTCCAAAAGTTCTTCATTTTATAGGTTGCATTTTTGCTTTTTTTTTATGATATTTTTTTGTTTGTGGACCCCACTGTATTTTTCCCACTTCTCTACTTTCCCAAACAACATAAAACTTCATTCTCTTTTACCTAATTTATTCCCAAAATCACTCTAAACAAACACCGTTAATGTTCTGAACAATCGAAGCACAAAAATTGAAATTAGATTTTAAACGTGAACATATAAGAATTATCAAAGCCTCTAAAACTTCATTATCTCATCAATGCTAAGAGTTAATACCAATAGAAACAGTTGACCACGTGAAGAAAGCAACCACTGAAATCCAGCCAACTCAATGAGATAAATAAAGAAATTTCTGAATCTGACAAGAGTGTAAGTACACAAGGCATACACAAAAAAGATCTAAGAAGCAGTCATTAAGACAGGATTTCCTTCCACAACTCACTCTAAAACTTCATTATCTCATCAACATTAATAGTTATTACCAATAGAAACAGTTCACCACGTGAAGAAACAAACAACTGAAATCCAGCCCACTCAACGAAAAAAAATAAAGAAATTTCTAAATCAGACAAGAATGTAAGTACACCAGGCATACACAAGAAAGATCTAAGAAGCAGTTATCAAGACAGAATTTCCTTTCATAACGCACTAAGCTTCTAGAAGAAGTATGTCAATTGATGGTGGCATTGGCATTTACAAACTCCAGCGCCCAACTTAACAGACAAAGAATAGGAGATTAACAACATGAAAACAAACAAATATAAACAACTTACTCATACACACACAAACAATGTAGCAAGCACAATTCCTTTTACACAAAAGAAGCAGCAAAATTCACATCACAGGAATAATTATGAACAATCAAAATCAATATACAAGACATTTTCCTATACTATTTCGAAACAGAAAATCCCCTGGTATATAAATACTACTCTTGAAAACCATTATATATATGTTCCGGAGGTAATCACTGAAAGGACCAGCATCAAGATCCTCATCATGGACATCATTCATATCAACCTCTTCAGAAGACAAAGCATTATCAGTGAAAGCATGGCATTTCACGTCATCAGAAACAGGTTCAACCATGTCTTTTGCAGAGTCAGGGTCAGAACAAGCAGTTTCATGGCAATCTGGAGCATCCAATGGAAGACTAGTGTGTATACATCATGAATATATAATTTCCAAGTAAATTTACTCAAAAGCTTGTCAGTATGTTGTTACTCTTGGGTGCATCTTCTCATAAACATCCATCCAAATTCAAAAAGAATAAGATATTAAATACTGGGAAAGGTGCTGAATGAATGCACTTTTATTGGCACTGAGGCTTAACTTATACAAGTATATAGGATGAGGGAATGCCCCAATGAAACAAAACAAGGGGACAAAATAAGGAAAAAATGTTAAGCCTCAAATCAAGCCAATAAAACCCTTTACAGCACTATAGGTTCAGTAACTCATCTGTGTCTACATATCTATCAAATAAAAATAAATTATACTCGTGTTTAGATAACCAAAAAAAATGAACTCAAACTATGAACTAAAAAAATGGCAGTTGGATTTCCAAGGGATGGAGGATTTTGATTTAGTAAAGAAGCTAATGGCCCAGCCCTGGTCAAGGAATCAGCATCTGCTGCAGATAAAATTTCCACATCTTCTAGACCTATCTGTCTCTTGATCAAGTCCAAGTTTTCTTTAAGAACCTCAATTTCACCAAATGGCCATCTCAAATCCAGGGCTTGAGCCCCAAGTGCAATTGCTTCCTCTTTCTTAAACCTCAAGAAAGGCATACAAAGCTTTTGGATTTGTTTAAAATTAGAAGACTGACCTACAGAACTTTGTTGTAAAGCCTCTAATATCTCTGAGTCTGGTGCGAAAGTTTGAGTATTGCTGCTGAATTTGTTCTGAAGAATACTCAGGCACTCAGCTTTCCAACCATTAAACTGTTCATTTACATATATCAAGCCTTTCACCTTATTTTCTGTCTGTGATGCAACTGGAGGGCCTTTCTTATTTGCCTTCTTTGAACCTGAAAGTTGCTTCTGAAGCAACTTTTTCGTCAAAACAAGTGAGTCCTGCAGATATTTATTGGCACTCTTCAGTTTGAGATCTGGTGCATCAGCTGTCAGCCAGCCTGCATTCACCACAAAACCATCCTTCTTCAAAAGCTCTCTCCAAATAAATTCTGCATAATGCGGACAGATGGGTGCTATAAGACGTGTCTGCACATCCATAAAACACCACACCAAGTCACGATTGTAACCTCCAACCCCACATGAGAATCTATACTCATCCCTAGCTGCCTGAAGATCATAAAAGTCAGTCCTGAGAGCTTCTCGAAACATGTAGTTGGAGTAATTTTGCTCAGTTGTCTTGACAGCAATGTTAATCTCATTGGCAAACACGCGATCAGCATAAGTAGATAGGGGGCCAATTCTCATGGAAGATTCTGCTGCTAGATTATCTTCATACCATGCAATCTCTTTGGTGAGCCTGAGAATTGCAGCATTAGCAGTCTCAAAGACAAAATTTGCATCATCAACACCATCACCAGCATCAGCTAAAGAGAACCGCGTCTAATCAGCAGAAAACTCCTCAATTGCCAGACGCAATGTTCTGAAATTTCCAGTGGACTTGGACATTTTCTCAGAATTGAGCATTATGTGGCCATTGCATCTAAACCCTCGAGGCCAGTGATGCTTGGCCATAATTGCAGTATGGTTGTAAATGCAGTAACGTAAGATGATTCTGAATGAGATCCTTGCCAGAAACTCGAAGATCAAATGGATACCAATATTCAAACTCCTGCTTCATTCTGTCTAAAAGGAATGATGAAATATCAGTTGACTTGGGATATGGTCCACCACAGAAAATATAATCCCAGACATCATCAGTCAGTTGTTGAGGTTTGATGGCAGCCTCACTGGATCCATACATGTTACCATTCTGCAAATGGTACGCAACAGTGTAATAAGCCATGTAAATGGTGGAATCTGATAAAGACTCAACCAGGAACTGTTCATCCCATGGTATGCGTGTCCCGAGACCAAACGATTGTCAGCAAGCCCATTGATTCAACCAGCTTAAAGTGTCTCAAATGCATGTCGTGTCTCATCAGAATACAGGCTCATGCTAGAAAGGCACTTCTCAGCTAACTCCCTCCATTCTGATTCCCCATATGTAACGTACCACTGATCTGTGAGAGCTACAACACATTCATCACCAGACCTTGACATCACCCTTTTCTCAGGTTCACTGTAGATAATAGCCTGACCTGGTAGTTCGGAACCAAAAAATTTAGTAATGGTGGCAAGATTAACGGCAATCCAGGAACATAAGTAATAAATTTGTCAAAAATTTGCAATTAACATATAAAAACACCACAAAATAATGAGTTTGATCTTGATTCATTATTATTGCAAATTATTTCTACTATCATCTAATCCTACGTTAATATAAAATATAAAGAATTTAACCTCTACAATAGTATTACTAAGCGAGAAGGAAGTGGGAGCCAATAATTACAAATTCTGAGATATACAAGAACCCAAATTATCACACATAATATTAAAAATATATAGTGTGAAAGCGAAAACTGACCTGTTTCCAAAAGCTTGTTCCTAATCAAGGGTTTGGCTTCCTGAACTTTTCTCCCAGAAAATTCTCCAACAATCATGGTTCCTTCAGTGAACCCCTTCGAGTAGGTCTGCTTCTTGGCTTCTGCAAGCTTTTCCTTATCATTCTGGCTTTTGATTTTCATCTGCAAGCAAACCGTCTCTGCACACTTATTCCCAAATTGTGGAACCTCAATGATAGGCACAATCTCAAACGGCAACACCCATTCATCCTTAACCCCATACTTCTCCCTGAGCGCGGGTTTCGCCTTCAAATTATGTAATGCCATGTAGCCATCAGGAGCATCACTAGGCACACAAGTGACCATCCCAGTACCCTTATCCATCAAAATTGACAGCATAGGAAGTGCGTAAGTGACGTCATTAAAGGAAAGAGGAGACTTCAATGGAAGTCCAATCAAGTCCCGACCAGTGAGCTCAAGCAAGCAAGAGGGTTTCTCTGGAACCCGCGAATGGTTCTGGTAAGCAAGGTTAAGAGCTGCTCTATGAGCAAGAACAAACACCTCAGTTTCATTGATTTCGAAAGCTCCATACTTTCCATCTGGCAACACCCAAGCATTGGTTTGACCATACATAGACTCAGGTCTCAAAGTTGCAGCAGCAAGGAACACCTTTTTTCCCTCCAACACCTTAAATTTTTCGGGAAAAGGAGAAACCAACTCCATTTTTATAATAGTGTACTCTTGCGGCTGAACTCACTCACCACTGGCCCTGTCATGATCAGCACAAGGTTGACCATCCAATGGAGAGAAAATAGTGTATCTCACATCCTTCACAACCTTCCCCATGGACTTCAGCTTCCTCATCTGCCACCTCACAAAGGAATCAAAAAAGGAGTTCGTATCAGTGGTGATAAACGACCTTCTCCAATCACAACCCAATCCAAAAGCCTTAAGGTCCTCCACAGTCAAAGGTGGAAAATACGAAAGCCACTTATAAGGATCCTGAAATTTGGATATCTCAGAGTCGGAAATCCCCACACTGCGCATAATCTCCCACTGATAAACCTGTCCCGTTGACTTCGAAACACCTTTGACTTTTTCCCTTTAAATTTATCAGGAGGAGCGTCATTTGAAGCTTCTTGTACTTGTTGTTGTTCATCTTCTTCTTCTTCGATAACGGTGGGGAAAACGAGCGGGTCGCCGAATTGCTGGATCTCGAGGGCGAGTTTGTCGGCAGAGGCTTTGATCGGCATGCCGGTGCAGTGGAACGCGAAGGGGAGGTGGACATTGGCGCCACGGAGGCGGTGGAAGGAGGCGGCGAATTCAAGTTTGGAGAGGGAGAAGGCGTGGCAGAGATGCAAGTAACCGTTCATATAAGGGAAGGGAAAGTGGCCGAAGAATTTCTCGCCCGGTGAAGGGGGTTTGTCGCCTGGTTCAGCTCTGAAAAATTCTTTCTCTTCCCACCATTTCTGGACCTACGACTCAATCTCCCGCAGACGATCCCGCCGCGAGAAGCTCTTCGCGCCGCCCTCGCTTGCCATGTCCGTCAGCTCACGGAATCTGCAACAAAATTAACGATTGAAGGTAAAAATTGGAAGTGAAGAGTTCACACAAGGTTTTCAGAGGAATGTTAATTATGTGTCTGTGTGTGCGCGCTACTGAAGTTTTTGACGAAAGAAGTGCGAAGCCCTTTGTTTCATTCTACTGTTTTTGCCAACCCTATCTATTGTTTTCTTTTTTTAGCCCAACTTTTCCTTACTATAAATTAGTATTTTAGATGTTAGAAAGTCTTATTAGGGGTGTTCGATAACAAGGTTTTCTAAGTTTTTTAAAAATTTTATATCAAAAATGTTAAATTCTTGTATTTAATATTTGTATTTTAAAACTTATTATTCAAAATCTAATATATTTTAAAGTCGTTTTTTCAATTCAGTTTTTCATTAAAAAATATTTACAGGAAGGATGAAAAATTAACTTTTTTAAGATAATTTTTTATTATTATGATAAAAATATCATGTTATTCTTATTAGATAAGTTAATATAATAAATAATAATATTTTAATAAAAATAATATTATTTTTTACAAATATATATAAATATTCTAAAAATATATTTATAATCAATCAAATATATTTTAATAATTATCATTATCAACATTCATATATTTTTCACTGATCATAATTTCTAAACATAAAAAAACTTGTATCAAATGTGTAATTTAAACAATGATATTAATATATACATTTAAGAATTAAAGCCTTAGTAGTTAAATTTAGAAATTTAGATAAAATAATTTCAAATTTTAAAATTTTATTTAAATTTTTTTTAGTTTCAAACATTAACATTATAGTGTATTACATTTTATGGAATAAAAATAACGATTTACTTATTTATTTAAATATTTACTTCGTTCAATATATATTATTTCACGTTTATAGACTTAAAAATCTAACTTCTTAAAAAGTTTTTTTTTATTTTGAGATAATTTTCTAACTATATGTTAAAAGTCATTATTATGAGTCAATTAATTCACACTATATTGACTTTTGATTGTTTCAATTTACACATATCAATTTACTCAATAATATTATAAAGAAGTTGTCGCATAAATATTAATATTCACACTATAAATATCAATTTACACTTCTATATGTTACGCATTTCTTCTTGTTGCATATATTCTTTATTTTTTTTTTAATTTGATCATCTTTTATCTCTTCTTTATACAAAAGTATCATTATTAATTTAGTAAGATGTATTAAGTAATATTCGTATTTTTTTCAAATTACAATAACAAAACGAGAAAAAAAATATTAAGCAAATAAAAGAAACAACGAACAAATGAAAAGATAATTAATAAAAGAATATACATGTTAATTGATTCCTAAACATTATAAAAGAATATAGAATATATAAGAGAGGATAAGAGTAAACCTATTTCATATTTTTAATAAAATATGATAATAAGATCAATTTATGTTTTAATAAAATATTAATAAAAATTATTTAATAATTGATTGTTACAATATAAAAAATTATAGTTATTTTAATAATTGACAATTATGAATGAAAATTATTATTATTATTATAACATTTATAAAATATTTAAAATTTAAATAAAATAATTGCTGGTAAAAAAACTAATAGTATATTGTTATGATTACTATAACATTTATAATAGAATTTAAGATTTGAATAAAATTAAATATTAAATATTAAACATATTTTCTATAAAAAATTAAGCACTGGTAAGAAAAACATAATATTATTTAATATTTATAAAAGTAAAAACTAATTAGTGGTAAAAATAAATAAAACAATACTTCAACAAAAGTACAAAATTTAAAATGTTCTAAATAAAAAAATCACGTGTTTTTTTAGAAAAATTATTGCAAAATTTAAGTTAATTTTATACGTTACTGATTGATTTAATAGTACATTAAATAAATTATTCTTGGTCTTTGAAATTTAATAAACAAATAAGAAAATATTTATTTTAATGAAATACAAAAGTTTTTTCAAATCAACCATTATATATGTATAGATAAATTTTTAAAAGAAATATACAGAAATTTAAAACAATTATATTAATACATACATAATAAATATACGTAAATATATAGAATTTTAAAAAAATTTAAAAATATATATTAATGCAATACACATAATTTTACATTAAGCTTCAAAAGACATTAATATTATTATTATAACATCGAAAAAATATTTAAGATTTAAATAAAAATAATAAACATCAAATATATTTTTATCTGAAAAATAACTATTATTAATAAAATATATTGGTTGTTGAAAATTTATGTATTACGTTATAGATTTATTAGTTATTAATAATATTAATAATAATAATATTCATACAATAATTTTAATGTCATTTTTAAATTAATATTTATATTTATATTATTTATCATATAAACATATAAATAGGGTGACTTATGCATTTAATAAAATTGAGTGACCAAATATTTTTTTTTCTAATCGAGTTTGAATTTAATTTTAATAATTTTTGCTTTTTAATTAATTAATTATTGACATTCAAATAATAGTTATTGAAAGTTAATTTAATATTTGATTGTTATAAACTTTGACATTTAATTTTAGTAATTATTACCTTTTTTAAGTAATTGGTGAGATAAAAAAATTATTAATAAAAAATTATTTAATACTTGACATTTATAAATTTATTAATAATTAATAATTATATTAATATTATACAGTAATTTTAATGTATTATTATTATTTATCACCTTATTTAGTTATTAAAAATTTATTTAATATTTAACTATTATAATTATGTTAATATTAATAATAATATATGCATTCATACATTAATTTTAATATTTTTAAAATTATTTTTATTTTTATTTTATCATATAAAACAATAATCTTTTAAGTAACAAAAGTTAGTAATTTTTCAAATTAAATTTGTCATTTTATTTTAGTAATGATTACTCCTTTTAGTTAATTATCGAGTTCAAAACATTAGTTATAAAAAATTTAACAAAACCGTATTTAAAGTGGTTTAAATTGTCTCATGTGATTTAAAATGACTAAGTACAATATTATTTTAAATATATTATTTTAAAATATGTATCTTTAATTATAGATTATTTTAAATTTAGTTATATGCTTATAAAATTATTTATAAATATATATTATAATATAATTTTCATCAATAACAAAATATATGGTTGTTTTAAAATACTTATGTTTAATCATTGTTATTCATAAAATATATTGTAAAATAATGAAATTAAAAAAACAAACTTACAAATGAATATTAATTTATTAATTTATAATCTCCATGAATAATTTTTTATTAAATAAAATATTATAAATTATTTTAAATAGTATTAATGTGGACAATTTAATCCTTATTAATGTTAAATATGATGAAATTCAATCAACAACTATTGTAACTTATTGATTTACATATAATATATCACTGATAAAAATATATGTAAATTCTATTAATTTTATTTCTTTAATGTTTTCCACAAAGTTTAAAAATTATTATTATTTTAAAAATTAAACTAATAATTTTTAAAAAATTAATATTATAATGTTGTATTTGTTTTCCCAATTTCAAAATTAAATAGTATAAATATATATTTATATAAGAATTAATAATTTAAAAATTAATAGTATAGTATAACTTTAAAATCATACATAAAGATATTAAAAAGATAATTATCATTTTTTATTATATATAAGAATACATATTTTTTTATTTTAGACACTATCATTTTTCTACATTATCTTTTTTTATTACTTTTCTTTTTCTATTCAATAAATATATAAAATATATTAATTATCAACATAATCTATTATGAATTTTAATAAATATTTTATATAAATATATAATTTCTATT